>PVKE010022604.1:0-25425 GCA_004027555.1 Craseonycteris thonglongyai | reverse complement strand
GGGGGGAGTGGGCACCAGATATATCGGGTTGGAGGGGGACCTGATTCTGGGAGCTGGGCACATAATGCGATGCATGGGTGATGTGATGTGGAGTTGTCCATTGGGAAACTGTCTGATTGTTACCAACCAATGTCACCCCATTAAATTTAACACTAAAAAATAAATAAATAAATAAATAAATAAATAAGATGTCCATCTTACATGAATTTTAGTCTAATGTTAAAGAACATCTCTGGCTATATAGCCTGCCCTTTCATGCAACATTAATACACATATTTACCATATTTTTCAGTATATAAGATACCCCTATGTATAAGATGACCCCTGTTTTTCTAACCCAACGTTAGGAAATCAATAAACAGGTTTCTCCCATATATAAGACAGCACTCAATTTTTGGTCTAACAGTTTTAGACAAAAATATTGTCTTATACATGGAAAAATATGGCAACTCACAATTATGGCTGTAAAGAGGAAAGTCACTGACATTATCTAACAGTATGTATAAATAGATTATTTTAATTATAGCTATTTCAACAACTTTTATGATAAAACATTATGCCATAGGACTGATGGCTGATTTTCCATTACATGCATATCAGGCTCCACATTAACACACTATGCCTAGCAAATCTGAAAACTGGTAAATTTGAATTTCAGTGACCTGCTGGACTTAGACCCAAGGCCTCCTGAGTTGACTGCTTTAGAGCAAACCCGAAGTATTAGTAGAGTCAGTGACTGTTTTGATCCTCTTTGTGCCTTGTACGTCTGGGGTTCCCAGCCCCCAGACCACATACCAGTAGTGGTCCACGGCCTGTTAGGAACCAGGCCACACCTCAGTCACGAAACCATCTTGGCTTATAGAAGATCCTGAGAAATTTTATAGTAAAGAAACTGAATGTTTTGTAAATATTTTTTGGTTTTTAGATTGTAGCAAAATATACATACTAATCATCCTAACCATTTTTAAGTGTACAGTTCAGTGGTATTAAATACATTCATACTGTTGTGCAGTCATCACCACCATCCATCTCCAGGACTGATCTTGCAACAATTTAACTGCTCCTTCAGCAGTAACTCCTCCTCCCTCTCCCCCTTGTTTGAATTTTTCAACCTGACATTTCCAAACATATTTTACAGTAAAGAACTATTTTTCTCTTAATACTTACCTGTATTACCTACAACAGTGCTACTAAACCCTTATGGCACCAGGGACCAGTTTCATTCCACGGACCGGGGGTAGGGAGGGATGGGGGTTTCAGGATGATTCAGGTGCTTTACATTTATTGGGCACTTTATTTCTGTTATTACATTGCAATATATAATGAAATAATTATACAACAGAGTCAGTAGGAGCCTTGAGCTGTTTTCCTGCAGCTAGACGGTCTCATCTAGATCCTCTGTGGTCCCTAGATCCCTCACATTCGCAGTTCACAACGGGATTCACACTCCTATGAGAATCTAATACCACCACTGATCTGACGGGAGGCGGAGCTTGGGCAGTCATGAGAGTGATGGGGAGCAGCTGTAAATACAGATGAAGCTTCCCCCCCTCTCTTCTGCTGCTCACCTCCTGCTGTGTGGCCAGGTTCCAAACAGGTCTCCAAGCATTGGGGACCCTTGTCGTAGACGTTCCGTCACTCAGAGAAAGGCAGAATTACTTTCTAGTTAGTATTTAGCAGATTAAGGAGTATTTTTCTCAAAAATTGCACAAATCCTAAGAGTATAGCAAGCCCTTCTGAAGTGAGTATTTGAATAAGACCTGAATTCAATATTTAGAAATGTCCAGGGTGGGGGAGATTGAGAGGTTTTTTTGGAGAGACGAAAACCTGGGTTCCTATTCTGCTTTGCCACTAACTCAATAGTCCCTTAGGGCCTCCTCTTCCCTTGTCTGTTCTCTGTCTGCCTATGAACTGGATGAATTCTGAGACTACTTGCAGTCTTAAAAACTGAAGGATTGCTTGAGGACTATTGTAAAGACATGAAATTTAAAGTAGTGCTGGGAATTTGATAATAGCATAGAAGAAGTAAGAGGGCAAAAGGGGAAACACTAAACTCAGAAGGAATGTGGCAGAAACTTCAAATAATGGCAAAGCCAAGACAAAAATAAGAAGTATAGACATAAAAGATTCATCCTGTGTCCTACCTGGATTTATTGGAGTAGCTAGATGATTAGAGAGAAGAAAAAGTACTATATGGTAGGTACCAAAATAAAGATGTGTGCTAGAACTACTCAAATGAGATAATATGTGTAAGGAAAACTTCTGGTATGTAGTTGATATTCAATAAATATTATTTTCCTTCCCCATGGTTTCAGGCTCTTAGCCAAAAAACTCACACCATGGTATTTCCAGTAATGGGAGAGAGAATTGTCATCTTGAAATACATGAAAATATATCATGAATATAGAAAAGGCTACTCTCTTCGTTCCCCAGAGAGGGAGTCCTCTCTATTACTTTGCCTTTTCCAGTCCCCTTTCTCCTATCTATAATTAATGTTGCCAGTGGTTGGTTGACAAAAACAATTGTTATTGTTAATTTAAGTGAGTCATAAGACCTAAAAATCCTCCTTAGAACAAAGGTTTCCCTAGAGATAAGTTGGCTGTCCCCTGGAGAGCACTTTGATTTCATTCAAATTTGCTGTTTCATTGCTAGTATGTATAGGAAATTAGACTGCTACTGTTGCATACTGAACCTAGTTAAGGCTGCTAGTTTGTATTCTATGTGCAAGTTTTAAAGGGATATCCTATAGTGGAGTTTTAAAGTGATACAAAATTGTAATTTAATTTCAGAACCAATGTGTTGTGTAAGTTTACAGGATTTGGAATTTGAAAAAATTACAATTTTAAGAATAATTTGCAAGGACTTTTAAGAAAATGTATTGTTTAAGTCTTTTCATGGAATTCTAATTTTATCAAAGTTTTCCAAACCTATTTTAAAATAAATGTGCATTATAAAGGAAGAGCATTATGTACTAATATTATGTAATATACTAAACTGATGGTGGCTATAACAATGATGATAGATACTTTGTGATAATAGCTAATGAGCCACTTACTATGTGCCAGGCACTAAATGCTGTGTAAGTTTTGAGCTTCATTATTTGATTCTGAATTATACTTACAAGAATACAATGTTTTGTTTTCTTCATTGATGAGAAAAAAACATCAATCTACATAGAAAGCAAGTAAGTTAATTGACTACTACTGTTCATTCATTTTTATAACCCAGCAGCTTCATGTTCATGTTCATGTTCAGTGCTCAAAAAATAATGAATAAATTATTTGACAGTTCATATCATTTAAAAAGCATTAAATGTTGCTATGGAATATAGTTCTTCACCTATATTTTAAATGAGTTAAACGTTCTGGAAATTCACATTTCAAATAAAATGAGATGTAAAAGTTTTACTTGCGAACTTAAGCCAGAGACATCTGTGACCTTCCCGTTGACCTCTTTCAGAGTACCAAAATGCTTCTACAGTCACCCACCCCCTCCTAAAACCTGGCCGCCACTAATCTGTTGTCTATTCCATGATTTTATCACTTCAAGAATACTATATAAATGGAATCATACAGTATGTAACCTTTGGGGATTGGCTTTTTTCTTTTTATTTATTTTTTACTCCATATAATCCCCTTGATATAAATTGAGAGTTTTTAAAAAGTGATTTGCAAAGGAAGTCTAACATCTTTACCACTGGCCACTTGCTTGCCCTACAAAGGAAGGGTTCCCCTGGAATGTGTAATAGAGTATACCAGTCCTCACTTTCTTCTTTGGAGACTCTGAGGGACGAAGTTGAGGTGTCCTTTTGTGATCAGCATGTGGTTCTCTTGGAAGAAAACATTCCTATTTTTTTCAAAGGGCGTGGTCCATCTCCATAATTGTCTGCTGTAAGTCTGAAGACCACCCCAGTGAATTCCATCTTTCCTTTTCCCTCTTCCCTTTCTCTGATTTTTTCATCTTGACCCAAGTGAAGACAGACATTTGTTGAATTAAGTTTTACATGAGATGTCTTCAAATTGATGTAATCTAACAAATAGAAAGATTAATAAATGGCTCTTTGAAAGTTTTTTTTTTTTTTAATTAAAATTATGGAAGAGTTCTTGTTTCCATTGGCCTGACAGGAAGTGATCACGGTAGTTCTACCCCATGAACAGTCTTGTTTTGGTTTATTTTGTCTCAAAAGTAATTACAAAATATGTAATTCGTTTGAATTATCTGAATTCCGTCGCTTGGGGGTTTTATTGCATAATAGGAGCTCCATCCCATATCAAGTCATCACCATCCTGATTAATAGTTTTATTTTTAGACAAATATGTACATGTAGTATATAATTTTTAAGCTAACATGGAATTCGGTCTCACCCGTTTGAATTCAGAATTCTGTGTAGCAATTTTCTAGAGGAAATACAACATTGAGCACATGTTCAGTGTGGCATGGTGCTGGGAGTGGCATCGGCTGTGGTGGTGGTGGTGGATAGTAATGTTGATGGGGCTGCAGCAGGCATCGGTGTATTTGTTGCAGACTTTGCCATCTTAAAAGATATTCTGGTGCTTTTTAATAAGAAAAAAATATGGGAACCTGAAGATGAGAGGTTGGGTAACCTGGGACCTGGCACAGTTCAGACTCGCACAAGGACATTCTCTGTTCTTTATATATAAAGAAGCTCGGCCAGTCCCAGGCCCAGTCTGGGCTGTACCCACCTTTTAGGAAGGTTGTATTTGCTCTCTTGGCAGAGGCTCAGAAGTATAGAAAACCGTGTTTGTACTTTTGTAAGGAAAATGAATGGATGTTATGGTTTAAAAAAATAGCAAGTTAATTATAAAGATAAAAAATACAGTGAACATTTTGGAAAATGTGTTAAGAATAGTATATAAGCAAATATGTATTGACTTGCGAATGTAAATCCAGAGGATCTCAAATTTGTAAATTGTTATTCCTCCTTGGTTTGTCACTGACTGAATGAATCTGTGTTCTTTGTCACACTCTTCCTCTCCCACCCAAGAAAATACATGATCATGCATTTGGGATTAAACTAACTACTAATAACTCCTCTAGTAACCGTACTAATGTTCTTTAAATAATGGTCTTTAAAATTATAGTTTCTGGTTAATTTGCTTACGTTTGAATAATTTTTATAGGATAAAAAAGTATATAATTTATTTTCTCATTTTTTCTAAGAAATACATTACCAACTAAAATTTTGTTTTTTTATGTAGCGCTTTTCAGGGTCACCACTTTTATTAGTTTTTCACTGGAAAATACATATTCTATAATAATGGTGATAACCTGTACAAGTTCAATTCTGAATATTGTTGGAGTAATTAAATTTAAAAGAATAATGAATTTTGGTTTCCCTTTGTTCATTAGGGCAAATACATCTGCTCCCCCTCACATATTAAATATTAGAAATAAAATCAGATGTCACATTCCCATTTTTAAAAAATCTTTATAGAATTTAAGTAAATAAAACAAAATGGTATTATTAATGACTCAGAATGTGAAGTGAAAAACAGTTTTTTTACTTTAAATTTTTCAAGATTTATATTAAGAGAATCATTGTCTGCTTTCAGATAAATTTGCGCCTCATCTTGGTAAGCGGGAAAACAAAAGAGTTCCTGTTTTCTCCTAATGACTCTGCTTCTGACATTGCAAAGCATGTGTATGACAACTGGCCAATGGGTGAGTGGTGTTTTTCTCTTAAGAATGAATATGTTAATTCTTTATGCCCTACCTTGTTTCACAAATATTTTGAAAGATTATAAATATGTAAGGTATCCAAGAACAAGCCATTGAGGGTGTAAAGCTCCACGTTAAAGGAGACTCACTATCTCCGTCCCTAGATGTTGCTGTCCTGGTGGAGTAGTGGAAGGAGATGCGCAGAGTCCCTGTCGTTGACTTAGCTGCTTAATGTAAATGGAGTTATTTGCTTAAAGAAAAACTGTATAGCTAAACGCACACACACACTTTTGTATCAGTAAACGTATTTATACCAAGACACAAAGTAAAAGGAAAGAAAAACTACCGTTAACAAATTATAACACATTCTCTTTGATCTATGCATAGCCTATTTAAAGTTAAGAATGACACAAAGTTAATTTCTAATTCATGTTACTTCATGGTTCCTCTGAATTGCTACAGGGACAAGAAGGTCTAAAATCCTTTTATGCTTTGCATTTTTTAAGCCAGTATCCACAACACCAAAAAAATTGGTGGGTATGTGTGTGAGAGAGAGAGAGAATCCTTTTTTTCTCTGTAATAGGACTCTGTCTTGCCATCCTAAAGTGAATCTTTAGCTTGTGCTCTTTCTTTGAACTTTCCCCATGTCATCTAGTCCCTCTTCATGACATGTACCATAGTGGTAGGATTTTTCAGCGGATTTCAGTTATTTGCACTCATCAAAGCAATTTGGACTTTTAAAGGACAAGATGTGTTTCAACTACGGACACAGTATATACAAAATGAATAACTTAGATCTATGTCTCTCAGCCTTAAATAATATATGGGACTCTTTTAGAAGAAGAAAATTCCTGTAGATTACCTAGTGATGACTTAAATTATTTTTATCATTATGTTTATTTTTAAAGATAGAAACATGAAACCCAGTTAAAACTCTTCATCCTTACTAACTCATATACAATCATAAAACTAAAACAGATCTACAAGGAAAATGTAAACATAACTCTAAAACCAGTAATGTTCAAATTAATAGCATTAATGTGCCAGATGGTGGGGTTCTTTTTGCTAAAACCCGCTCACGGTTATACCATGAACATGGTGTTTGCTGCTGAGCTGGCATGCTTGCTACATGAGGGCCCATTTGTCACAGGTTCACCACAAAACCCACATTCACATAGCGTTCCTTCCAAATTGTCATGCAGCATTCTCTCAGCACAAATGAACCATTGCTGTAGGAATTCAGCCTCTGTTCTTTCCTCGTTAGCATCTTGACAATGAAAGAAATCCTGCTTGGCGCCAGTACAGTCATAAACTTACCACATGTGCATGGGTATCAGAATCGTATGGCTTGGTTATAAAGTGATCATTTGAATTATCTAGACAATCTCTTCCAGATTCTCATTAAAGTGAAAACACAGTTTGGGAATTCTTAGAGAAGACTTTCAGACTCTAAGAACTTAGGGCCTTTGAAACATTAATTTAGATAAATACTTTGAAATAACTAGATCTTTCTTCCCATTCATAACCAAGGGACAGTCAGTGCTCATCCTAAATTAGGGATGGACTGAAGCTGTAAGTTACAGGTGAGAAGGAATTTCAGAAAAGCCGAAGTGGACTAACTGTGGGGCTCTAGAGTTTCTTCATAGCCAGGCCAGATAGATAACTCTCAGTATGAAAAGCACTTTTAAAATACCTGCCTAATAATGTTTTACTAAGTATTATTTTTGTGATTTTGGAGAAAAGGGAGGGTAAGGCTCGCTTTTGACATCTATGGATATTATAGAAAAGTTACACAAGACAAGAAAATGGGTAATCTCTCTCAAAATTTATTTTATTTGAGCAACATTATAACTTTAGGTAAAATAAAAGTACCTTTGTAATTGTTTGATTAGATATTAGAGTTAGCTTTATAGCCATATAATATCCTGACTAATGATAAACCAAGGTCTTGAACTATGGCAGAGGCCATAGTTTCCCTAATAAATTACATGAACCATCTACCAGTATGTGAAATTGATTATATCAGTCCTGTGGTACTTATTTTCACAAGAAAGATTTTGAACCCATTCTTTCCTTAGTTTGCCAGTTGTACTCAACAATTTTAGACAATGCAGGTAATAAAAAGAAATAATTTTTGTTTTATATAAAATATTTGAAACTCTAGTTCTGTGCTGTATCACAGTGCACCAAAGGTCTGCAAATGTAAATATTTTTGGTGCTAAAAGTATAGTAAGTATTAAATCTGTAGAACATATTTTGTACAATATATTTTAGGAAGTAATTGGTTTTTCTTGGTATAATCTTACGTAGTTTAGTGTAATATCGTTAATAGGTGAAATAGTCAGACAGATAGCTGTTACTGGATCAGAGGTTTAAAAAATAATCCACTAAATTTATGTTACTAGTAGCTAAGGTTTCTCCTTGAAGCATTGTTCTTCTGTAGGTGTCTAAATTTCAGATCCTCTGAGAGGGAAGGAGAGCTAGGCTACTAAACTAACGGAGTACATGAAAATCAGGACACTCTGTATAACATAAATAATGTGGTTTCAAGTTTCTGCATCTCAAAAAATACTTGAAATATTTTTAGAATATTTTCCTTGTGAATCAGACAGTTGCTGTCATTTGTCTTCATATCTGGAGAACACTTCGATCTTGATCAAAAGTACTGTTAAACAGTACTCTTGAGTGTGGTGGACTCACAGTAATCCATACTAATGTGTGAGAGGCTTATGTGACCTTTGTTTTAGAAGAAGAGGGGTCTGGAACACTAGAGTCAGAAGGCCTCAAAGGTTTGCCTGGTGGGGAGAGGAGGGCTGAGGGGTCTGGGGGAGGACCCAGGGAGGGCAGGGGGAAGAAATGACTGAGGTTCTGCCCTTTTCTTCTGTGCTGACACTAAGAGGCACTGGTTTATCAAATTTCACATTCATCATTGTGAACATCCAAAAAAGAGGCAAAATGAGTGTCCATTTACCTCCTTTCTCTTCTGTCTCTTCCTCTTTGGGACATTTTAAACTAGTTTTGTGTTGACAGTTATCATCTTCTGATAATAGGAGCTTCTGTACAAACATTATAGTAGAATTATTGAGAAAGATGATCATGGAATCCTCAAGTCTGTATCGAAATCAGAGCTGAAATTATTATGTCTACAAGCTGGGGAAAATTTCTAACCCTGTACCCTATCACATTACCAATGTCCTTACATCATTATTTTAAGAGCAGTGTTTCCTGTTTTTCTGTAAGTTACATGTTAAATGAACTGTTCAGTTACCCCCCTTACCCACCAGTGAGTCTTTTTAGTTTCCTTGTGTACTTTATCAGCGCCCTTATCTGTATAGTGATAGTACCTTCTAATACAAGAGCTGTCCAGAAAGTATCCAGCCATGTAATGTGAAAAATAGAGGCATTTATGGCTGGATTTTTTTCCAGACAGCCCATGTATATGTGATTTTTCAAATTTCTTCTGAGTATTTTGGGTAAAGTGAATTAAAGTTGTGTTTTGTAATGTTTACCAAATGACTTCAAAAAGACAATAAAGTAATAAATCACTGTTAATCCAAATGTAAACACTTAATATTTTTTGTTATTCTCTTTTTAAAGATTATTTTTAAAGATTTGTTTTATTGTTTTTGAGGGAAGGTAAGAGAGAGACAGAGAGAAGGTGGAGGGTCCAGAGCAGTTTCCGTAGTTGTGCATCATTAGTTGTGACATGGTTTCATTCCACACAGGTGGATGTGGTGTGGGAACCAAATCTGGGACCTCCCACATGGGAGATAAGAGCTTCACCACCATCCTGGAGGTTATCAGTTGCACCACAGTTTAGCATGTGGGTTTTCATGGGCCGGGGCCAGGATTTGATCCCTGGACCTTGCAATTGGAAGTCAAGTGCTCAACCTACTGAGCTATCCCGGCATCCCCTCTTTTTAAAATTTTTGTTTTCTGGTTTTATTAAGATATAATTATTTTGTTATTCTCTATATATCAGTGTGTATTAAACATTGTTTCTAGCCTCAAACATATATTTTAACAGGTACAAGTATTGAAACATTATAATATTCTCTGTTAATTACTGATAATTGAAATTTTCAGATGGCATTTCTCTTTATCTAGGATTAGATTTTTCCCAATTCTTTTGTTTTACTTTTTAAACTTTAGGTCTCTTACTTGTATTTTGGCACATTTTAGACTTCTTAAGAGGCAAAACCTAGTCTCTCTGCATCTCTTACTACAGTAAACTCTCTGTTAACCAGAACTCAAGAAAGTGGCTAAAATGTACTACATTTATTTGGAATCTTCTAACCCCCATGGTGCTGGTTAATGGGGACTCTAATGTAACAAGATCTAGCGAGAATGAGGCTGCAGTGATCACATGAGCAGTGACTTTCACTTATCAGGAAACTTGTCTTTGGTGTATTCTGTCTGATTGGAATCAGAATTTTTAGGACAGTGCAGTAGAACCTTATTTTTGTGTAGAGAACTCCTAACAAGCTCACTGGCTCTTTTCAGACTGGGAAGAAGAGCAGGTCAGCAGTCCAAATATTCTACGACTTATTTATCAAGGACGATTTCTACATGGAAATGTCACATTAGGAGGTAAGAGTCACTTTTATAATGGGATTTGATGTCTGTCTCATGGTTGCATTTTATTCCTTTGTTTGTTTAAATGCTAGTCTCCGATTTTACTTAAAAATTATAATATCAAACTCAGTATGAATTCTGCCTACTTTTTTTTTGTCTACTTTACATTTTACTTTCTGTGAAGTTTAAATTAAAACTGGTAAATGTTTATTACTACCCTATGGAAGAAACTTTATTCCATTATAGGTAGGAGTCCATACCTATTGTTTTATAGATGTCTTTATTTACTTTGGGATAATATAATTTAGATGTAATGTTTTAACTTTAAAGGCCAGGCCCACAAACTAGAAAAAGTTTATGATCATTGGTTTTCAAATATAATGAGGAAATGTTTTTAGTTTGACTTACCTGATACAATTGCCATTCATGCAAGAATACAGGTAAATGAATAACATTAGAGAGGCAGTATCATGTTGTGATCAAAAGAGCAGATTTTAGACTCAGACTAGCCATGTTGCTTCCTAGCTCCACTGCTCACTGGCTATGTGACCCTGAGCAAGTTATGTAACTGCTTTGTGTCCCAGTTTCCTCAGAGTAAAATGGAATGGCCGTAGTGACTACCTCCTGGGTTGGGAAGGTTAAATTAGTTTATGCATTCAAAGCATTTAGAACAGGCTTGGCACATAGTAAACACTTTTGTTAGCTGTTACTGCTTTTATATGTGATTGGAGAGATGTAGCTCAATAATGCCCCCTAGTAGGCACATTCTCTACTATCAGCAGGGATTGCTTTTACTTACATGCATTTCAAAGATATTCTGATAATTAGAAACTTGTAGGTAAATGAGGTGATGTACTTTAATATATGTGTTTTTAAATAGCCTCTGGCTTTTTTCTCTAAAAATACTTGCTTTTCTTTAAAAGTAGAATATTTTCATTCATTCAGCATGTATTTATTCCTTCTGTGCTAACTCCATGCTAAAACAATTAGAGATTCAGGGTTGAACAAGATGAAATCTCTTCTTCCAAGGTGCTCTAGGAGTGTGTGATCAGGGTTGCAAATGACGATTATGACAATATCAAGTAGGAAGAACAATTCAGGTTATAATCTCACGCATAACCAAGTTTCAGTGTCTGTAATGACTGCTCTAAAAAGTACTGATATCTATGAAAAGATAGCTTTCATTTCAGATATACTTACAGCTGTTTGGGTCTGTATTTCTTTTTACAGCTCTTTGTGTAGTTAGATGGACTAACTCTTAATCTAAGAAATTGACTGTTAGCTCCCTGACTGTATTGGACATTCATTGAGGACAGACCATACTGTCGTCTGCTTCTGTCTGTCTTGCCTCACTTAAGCTCTTACAGTGTTGATGAGTGAATGTTGAGTGCATCTAATCTATTGATGACATGAATGAATCTTGAGACTCCATTTCCCTTTGAAAATTGATTGATGTAAACAGTTTCCAACCAACTGAATTCTTGGATTATCTTTCTGTTGTAGCCTCAAAATTTCAATTTCACATTAAAGGTTGTAGAGTTCGTGTTAAACCCAAAGCATTGATTCATTCCCATTTTTACTAGTCTTTTTGTTTTGTTTTGTTTTGTTTTGTTTTGTTGTTTTGAAAATGTTTTGAAATAATTATCAGATTGACTTCTCCTTATTATTGTTATTCTGTGGTGCTGTTCATCTTTTCAAAAACAAAATGAACCACCTCTGGCCTTAGTGCATTATACAAAGAGCATAGGAGCATAGCCCAGACCTTTCCAATTGATCAATATAGCGTTGGATAAAGGATGAGTAATAGCTTTCAACTGTTTGGATTTTTTGGTCACAGTTTTTGTTTTTAGTCTCCCTTTGTACCTAAACGTGGATACTGAGGGAGACAGCACACAGGTCCTGGCAACGCCTTGCCAATGCCTGAATGGCCCGCGGTGGGAAGGCTAGGGCTTGCTGTAGCTGATGTGAGCCAGGCTTTGTCACCCTGTGAATCAGACTTCGGACCAACAACTGGAAGTCAGAGGCAGACAGCTTTCTGTTCAGTACAAAACAGGACACTTGAGTGGGCCGAGCTGCCTAACGAAAGAGTGAACCAGCCTGGGAGAGTTAGACCCTCGTCATTGGTGACGTCCAAGCAGTGGGTGAATACGAAGTGGGGACCCAGCCATGGGTGGGGTTGGTCATGATGTGGACATTAAACCAGGAGACCTGAGCGTTCTCTGCAACTCTTGAGATTTTGTGGTCCAGTAGTTTTCAGGTTTAGATTTTGGGGTTACCATATTTCCTCGAACTTAGCTCTGAATCCCTTTTTTGAGATGTAACCTTTTAGTTACATAGATTTTTTCAATTTCATACAGAAGAGGTGTGATAACAGCCTTACTAACAGAAGTGTAGAGAAGATCAGCTCCAAGTGCAACGTGCAGTATATTCCAGATCAGTGTTTCTGTCCCAGAATGTGGTTGAGCTGGTGAGAATGAGAGTCACCAGGACAGGTTGTCACGGGCAGGTTTCTGCAGCCCTCTCTCCCCACCCCATCTCCTGACCTGTACCTGAGTGAGATCCTGGGTGACAGTTATGTGAAGGCTGAGAACCTCAGTTCTAGATATTGTGCCATGTCAGAGAGGGGGCACAAGCGTCCCCAGGGAAGGAAAGAGAAAGCATTTCAGGTTCTTGTACCTCTCCTTTCAGCTTCTCTGATGCTGCTAGTATCAGTACCTATTAATACTGTTTCTAGTTCAAATTCAGTGGAGAAGAAAACTCATAGTCCTCATCAGTCCAATTTTTAGCTTCAAATGGGCAGCCACTCAGTTCTTGCTGGGCCTGTGTGACATTTCTCTGAGTTGACACTCAGTTCACTGACTTGCTTCCTGAGGCCAATTCTCCTTGCTGTCTCAAAATGATGATGATGGTGGGGATAACATTTGCTGAATGCCTTTTGGGTGCCAAACCCTGAGCTGAGTATCTCCAGTCTAGGTGGAGAAAACTGAGGCTTGCGGGCAGGGGGTAACTCACTCACAACTTGTTTCACAGTTGGTGAGTAGCAGAGATGAATTGTATACCAGGTTGTGCTATAGTGTCATCAAGATGGTGTGACACAGTGGCCAAGTCATGGAAACAACCAAAGTGTCCTTTGGTAGATGACTACTGGTAGATAAAGAATTGATGGTACATTCACATAATGGAATGGAATGGAGTAGTAACTCAGCAATAAGAAAAGACCCTCCCCCTTCTCTCTGTCTCTCTCTCTCTCTCTGTTTCTCTCTGTCAAAAATCAATAAAATAAATCTTTAAAAAAAAAAAAAGAAAGAAAAGATGAAATACAGCCATTTGTGACAACATGGATGGACCTTGAGATCATCCCCTTAAGCAAAATAAGTCAGATTGAAAAAATCAAGAAACATAAATCCTCACTTATAGGTGGAATATAAAACTGAAAGTAACAAAGATGCATGGACACAGTCAGTAGTTTAGTGGTTACCCTAGGGCAAGAGGGGGGGAGGGGAGAGGGGCGCATCAAATATATGGTGGTGGAAAGAGCTGACTAGGTGGTGACTTCACAATGCAGCACATGGACGATGTGATGTAGACGTGTATACCTGGAACCTGTGTAATTGTTACCAACTGAACATCGCCCCAGTACATTTAACAATACAAAGGTGCTGTGACAGTGTTGCAGCTCGGCATATGTGCGTTCCGCGTGCAGACAGGCTTTCCCAATACGCTCAGCGACACTGAATGCTCACACGTCTCAGCAGCGTGTCACCGCTACATCGGGCCTGGGAGACTATCCACAGAAGGCCGCCCTCTTTCTCCAGCACAGTGTGTACCTGTGGGCCATCATGTACTATTTGAACTTCAGAAGCTAAAGAAGATGGATTGAAATTGATCACCTGAAATATTAATGCCATTGAAGATCATCAAGGATCAGGGTGACCGTCATCCAGCAGAGCAAGGCTGAAGAAGCAGGTGGCAGGCGGGTCGTACTTGCAGAGTAAAGGTCATGAGCCTCCCTGCAGTTTGTGATTAGTAAAGAGCAAGTGTTAACAGTATTGATAACCGTCACGATGGAAATAGCTCTAGAGCAGGGGTGGCGAACCTTTTGGCGATTGAGTGCCTAAGTTTATGAAATAAGAGTATACTCGCTCGACTCGTGTGCCAGCCCATCGAGTGAGATAGAGGTATCGATTAATTTTATGTCTATAAGAGCATAAACAATAATTTTTTTAATGGTATTCACAGCTCCGCGTGCCGAAATAATTGCTCCGTGTGCCACTTTGGGCACGCGTGCCATAGGTTCGCCACCCCCAGTCTAGATACTAGAGTTGCCAGCTGCTCTTATTTTATACGCAGAATAACAGGAATTGACCATGAAACCTGATGACTGTGTTTGCTTAATAGTTCCTGGATACATGGGCGTGTTATATTATTGTTTTCTCTACGCCTGAAAAATTTTATATTTATAAATACTTGTTACTTATGAATGAGAAAAACTTTTTAAAGACATGACTAGAGAACAGTGATTATTAATAATGGCAAGGCAGTGATTCTTTTAAAGTAACCTTAAAAACAAAATTTTTTCTAATTGAAGAATACAAGGTTGAGATTAAATGTTTAAAATTGTCCTTTCTTCTATTTCTACATTATGGTGGCCTTTTTATACTAATTTTATTAGGTGACTGACATGTAATTAGATTTAAAGACAAATGTCTCTTAGTCTAAACTTTTCTCTATATCTAGAAAAAGTATTCTTTAAAAATTTTCTTAAAATTCCTCTTCTCTTGTAAAGGTTAAGGCCAGTGTTAACCCATCATGAGTTTTCCTTGTCTCCGTCCTTAAACCGTGTGGTGTATGTGTCAGGCTAATGGCCACAGCAGGAAGATGCTAACTGTAAACATTGTTTCTGATAATATGAACCCAATTTTATTTTTAAGAGCTGCTCTATCTGGTAAGAAATTTGAGCTGTTGAGGGAGTCATACAAGAAGCAGTTGAATCTTAGTATTTTCAGTTCCGCTTACTGATTTCAGTGGGTTGAAGTGTATGTAACAAATTGTCTTCTACTTTTCACACAGCGTTAAAACTTCCTTTTGGCAAAACAACAGTGATGCATTTGGTAGCGAGAGAGACGTTGCCAGAGCCGAACTCTCAAGGTGAGCCATGCGGGGGCGAGGGTCCCAGCTGAGCCCAGAGACACGCATTCAGAAATGGCTCTGTTGTTCTTGGACATTCTGAGGGAAGGAAAGTTTTCATAGTTCATGGATAGAACTTGTTAAGCAAATGACCAGGTGTTTTGGAAACAGACTAAAATTAAAGTACCATTTGTTATAGCTTGTTAATTAAAAAATGCAGACACTAGAAGAACCTATTTGTTATCGTGGTGGGTGCCACCCCCACCCACGGAGCCCTTTCACAGACAAAGCTTTCCTTCCCTGTCCTAGGTCAGAGGAACCGTGAAAAGACGGGGGAGAGTAACTGCTGTGTGATCCTGTAAGCACTGTCTGCCACGTGTCATGTGCTGCCGTCCTTGTCTTCCATGCCGCTGGGACAGAACTGACCCCGCACTGCATCAGACACCCTTAGGAAGTCCGCCTGCAAAGCCACGGGGCTGAGTGACCACCTGTGTACTGTCCTCTTTCCTCATGAAAGTAAAAAGACCCAAGAACATTCTCCACTTTGACTTTTTGTTTCTAGTCCTTTTATGTTGAGCAGTTTTAAAATATTGGTTTTTGAATGCAGTCAATCTCCAGGGGAAAAGTTAACAAGTTACCGTTCATAGCAGAAACCATTTTGCTGCCACAAAAATTGTTACCACCAGAACTAACAAATCAAGTGTTCCAAACACAGTTTGCACTAAACAAGCTTGACTTTGTTTTCCTCACCAGCAGAGTTTCTAGCATAGTTCATGGCACCCAGAACGCTCGTAGACAGTTCCACACTGGAAAACATTCAGCAGCTAATGAACTTAAATTGCCTGGGCCAACTGGAGGAGGGGGGAAATGGAAAAGAAACTAAAATGTTGGGTGAATTCTACCAAAGTCGGCCATGAGGGCTGCAGTGGCCCCGAGTACTAACGGGAGGTGACTTATCTTCAGTGCAACAGAGGAAGACAAAATGTGCCTGTTCAAAGCACTCAGGAGAGAGCTGAGGAGCGAGTGGTTTCCCTTTAGCACGTGCCCTCTTCTGTCATTAGTAACCGAGTGCTTGTCCATGCAGCACAAAGGGGAGTGTGTTTCCTAGCCTTAATGTGGGAGGGGTGACTTCCAATCACTCATAGACTTTCATTGTTGTGCAGAAATACTAGAGAACCTCATTGACTATTCAATTTTATGTATTTGAATCTCAGCAACTTGAATTTTTTCGTAATGATAGCTCATCTGTGTCCAGTGTCACACTCACTCATTAGAGTCCAGATGAATTCTTAAAATTAAAAAATTCTCCATGGTAACTAATTTGTTTCTTCATGTAGTTTGCATTTGGTATTAGTGCTTGCAATTGTATTAAAATCAAAAGCTAATTTTTAAGGCATACATGATTAAGGATGCCGTTCTTTTGTTTTGTACCAGTACTTTAAAAATCAATATGCTAAAAACAGTTTGCACAGCACTAACGCATGAGCTAGTTTCACCTAAATCTGTAAAAATAATGAAAGATTTTATATTTTTTCACTGGGAAGAAATTCTTCCTGGATGAAATTACAAATATGTGTAGAATATATTTAATAAAAAACTTACAAAATACCTAACTATAGATTGGGGTGTAGTATAGAGAACAGTGTTCCATATAAATAATTTAGCCTTTATAAAAAAGAAGTTGCAGGCTGACACATTCTGTACTTAAATGAGTGTTCACATCCTCATAAACATTGAGCGTAAATGGTTTCAAATGGTCAGCTTTGTTTAAATGTAATCAGGTTATTTTATTCATTGTTAATGTGTTGATGAAAAGGCTTTATATGCAGTAGAGCTAGGAAAATATTGTTCATACTGATCAGAATTAAATTTGTATAGAGCAGAGTTTTAAAATGAGTGTAAATAGCACTAAACATTTTCTTTCTGCACCTGTACTTATAGATTCTTTCTGTAAACTAAATAAAAAATTATCATAGTCCACTTCAGTTGTAATATTAAAGGTCTTGATTAGGTCAATAATTGCTTAAGTACTGTCTCATCCATGTTAAAATTGTTTCCTACTTTATTTCTGAATCTTTAAAAAAATTGTTTAATTATTCTCTCAGTGGTTTGGAAATTATTCACAGCATATATTTGATACTTAACCTGGTTAATCTGCACAGTCACAACAATGCATAGAATTATGTAGTCAGCTATCACTAAATGTTATATTCAAGAGATGTTAAATATTTATATGCTTTGTTGAATAGCTCAAATGTAAATTCTGTTGAGGAAGAAGAATCTGGTAGATACTTAATTGGGCAATTAAGCCATTTATGGCTTTATTCTTTTGTAAAACAAACTACTGGTAATTATTTTTAATACCTATTCTAGTTCTAACTACTCTTCTCTTTTTCCAAAGACTATCAGCTACTGTGGTTGAATGTTTACGATGGTTAAAAATATTCATTATTGGTTTCCAATATATTTTTCTGTGTGTTCCCACTTTCTAAATTTCCCTTTCACAAGACCTCAATTTAGAGTTTGCAAAATGGATAAATTTGTTTATTAGTAGAGAAAGAATTATGTCACTTAATAGCTAATATCATTGTGCAGAATGAAAAAAAAGAATAAAACATAGCAGTAAAACTATATACGGAAAACACCAAAAATTTAGATGCCTTAACAATCTAACGTGAGAATATTCAAACATCCCTTTCAAAACAGTTCCTTGGACTGCCTGGTGGTCGAAATATGACTGGTCACAGCCAGGGCTACTACTGAAGGCCCCTCTGCCAAACAAAAGCAGACAGCAGCTCGCTGACCGGCCACAGGTGGGCACTGCATATAACCCGAGGGGTAAACGAAGCCTGCGTCTTGGGCCTGTTGCTTTGCCCGGCTTTTGGTACCTAACTCACCTTTTACCCAAATTACCTGAGACTTGGTTAAGTGTTCTGGACAAAGCAAGCTTTTCTCTAATAAATCCTCAGCATGTCTCCTTGACCTGAACTGTTTGCTTTCTCTTCAAGTTACCCTACCATAAAAACTACAGTGTCTTAACATTGTCACCTTAAATGAGGTTTTTTTCATAACATTTATCCTTAGTTGTATGTCACCTTGACCTTTGTTAAAATAATTTCTGTTAGTTGATTGTGATAAACAATGTTTAATGTGAAAAGAAATTAAACTTTCTTCATCTGTTATAGAATACCCTTCTTTTAAATGACTTCTATTCATAATTTTGTTGTATTTTCCTAGTCTTCATCTCTCTACTGCTTTTCTCTTTTTTCTCCAGTTTATTACATTCTTTAGGAAAATTAATACTGTGCCAGCCTTTTTTTTTAAGACATTATTTGGTTGTCTTTGACAAAGATGTCAAAATGTTTGTCCTTTCATATTATTTTTTGTGTTCTGCCTCCCCTCCTCCCCCAAAACGCCACCTCTCATGAAATATGGGGTGGATGTAGTGACTCACCCCTTGGGAAGAGGGAATACCAGTCTCTGCTGTGATTCAACCAAATAGCAAAGGAGCTGGGTGAGCAGACACACGTTGACTTCTCCCAGTGGCTCTGCAAGTGATCGGAGAGTCTCAGGCAGAGACTCACATGAGCTTCAGAGACTCCCTGGTCTGGAGGCAGCATCTTGCTCTGGCTCCACTGTCTCGGCCGCTCTCTTGAGCATTCTTGGAGGCTCAGCTTAGAGTCTAGTTGCTTATCCTATCCTCTTGAGTGTTACATAGTCTTATTTCTGAGTTCTTTCTGCTTTAACCAGCAAGCATGGCCCCTGGTTCCTGCAGTCATTAACGCTGAGCAATGTATTACACTACCCAGCTGTAGTTCTCACTTTCCCCCAAAACCTAGCAGGCAGCTCTCCTCTCTGGCCCCTGTTGTGCATCCTGCCCGCCCCACCCTGGCCTTTTCTGCCTCTCACTCTGCCCTGACAGGCAGCCGCCTCTCTGGGTCCTCTAATGCCAGATCAGGAGCTGGCCATGCCTCCCATCTCCTGGAGCGTCTCTGACCCCTGCGGTCACCACAGGTCCTTCCCACCAGACAGGCCAGCACAGCTCTGAGTGATGGCCAGCTATGACCTCCGCTCTTTCACTCCAGCTGGGATCCTGGGTCACAGTGAAGCGAAGTTGGCGCTCATGAGCACTGCCTTCCCTTCCGGTGCTCAAGTGAAGATGCTAAGACTCTTAGAGGCTACTCCCCCTACAAGAGAGCCGGCTGTTCTTGCACACTTACTTCAAACTCAGTGGCATCTTCACTTATGGCACTGTTTCCCCAAGGCTGACCATGCACATGCGGGTTGTTTGTTTTCACTGCTGCAGAGCTGGGCGCCAATGGATGAGGGGCAGAATTTTAGTCTTAACAAGGTGACGCCCCCTCCGAGTGTGGCCACTGTTTCTAGTAAACCAGCAGCGTGTGTTCAGTCACCCGGCTTGTGTGCCCAGACCTCCTGCCCACCGCAGAGGCCTGATTAGTGAGAAGCCAGTGCCGGCCCCCATCCCACACACATTGCAGAGCGGGTTGGGGGGATACCAGGCGAGGACCACAGGGCACTCGCTGTACTGGGTGTCATTGGGGACCTGTGCCAGGAGCCTGGCGGTGACTGATGGATGGAGCAGACTCAGGAGGCCACTGTGACAGCCCTTCTGCTTCAGAGAGACAGGCCTCTCCCCGTCCAGCCGCCGCACAGGGCGCTCAGGTGGGGTCATCAGGCGGATGGGGCTCCTGGAGGAGGAGCCCAGGTTCAGCGGCCGGCCTGGCACCAGTGCCCTGAGAAGCGCTCAGCGCATCTGTCCCCGTCTGTCCCTGATCTGCTTAGCCTGCCCCTCAACCCACAGCGACAGCTCATCGCCGGGACCACCCACAGAAAGGCCTTCCTAGAACGAGGTTGAATCAGGGGGTGAGGTGTAACTTCCCAGCTGGGAAGTGCTCCTGCGCGGTTATTAGGGGACCTCACACGTGTACCCCGGACGCGGTAGGTGCCGCTTTAAAAATCAAAGCACGTGAGCAGTTTGTCTTGGGGGTCAGCAATGACTTCAGACTTGCCCTATTTCCATCTGGTTTGAGTTTTTCAATCACTGGTCCCTTCTTACACACACACACCCACACCCACGTGGCATGGAGATCTGACATGGCCTGTACATTCTGAGTCGGGCCTGGCATCTCCTTGCTGCTCTGCTTCTTGTCGCTCATGTCCTCACCCTGACCACACCCCCAGGCCCCCCACAACTGCACCCACACCATCTGGGCCCTCACTTTTCAAGGGACGGCAATTAGACTGCTCCTGAAAAGTGGGAGACTTTGGACATAACTGTATTGATGCCATAATGTTGAAAGACCCGTGTAGCCAATTTCCCCAGCAGGTTTCTTTTTCTTGACGCGTTGCTCTAAACTAGTTGTCAGAGGGGAACCTGGTTGTCTGTTCCTTGGTTGCCTGGAAACTCTCAGCTCCCCTTTCTGCCCATGTGCAGCCGTGATCCTCAGCCCACTTTCCAGGTGGTTGTCTCCACAGCTGCCTGGACTTTTCGTGACCCCTTTGGGTGAAAAGGCGCAAGTTCACAGTCAGACACGTGTGGTTCGGAATCCCAGGCCTGCTGTAAACTAGCCGAATGAATGTGGGCATGGAATTTCACTTCTCTCAACACCAGCTTCCCCACCTGAAGGCAGAGCTAGGACACCTCGTCTCTAAGCAGGGGTTGGTCATCTTAGACATTCGATGAGCTAACGTCTGCACAGAACCCTCCACAGGGCAGTGCTCAGAACATGCGCACTCCTGTCCCTTTTGCTTTTCTTGATAGACACGTCCCAGCTGCTGCTTGCTTGTGGATGCGTGGGAGCTGGGCCTGGGACCCACGCTGAAATAGACGTTCAGATTGGGGCCTTATGGTGCCTGACCCATAGCTGCTCGGGTACCTGGATTTCAGGCACCAGGATGGCCAAACCCTGCACTTGACAGGGTGGGTGGGGTAGAAGCATGGGAAAGTTGTTCTCTGGTCTCACTTCCCAAGACCAGCTCCCAAGGAAGACATGTAGCTGCTAATAGTTCAGAATGGGCTCCAAGGTCCTAACAAGTGTGAGAGCCAGAAACGAATGTGGCTGTAGCCCTGGTGCCTGGCCCAGGGCAGGTGCTGGCTGCTTAGAACATGTGCCTGCAGATTAGCTGGTGCTGGTGACTTGGAGGCTCTTAGTGGTCAAGATCACCGCTTGTCATCTATTCGGGTGTGTGTCACTTTAAGCAAATGATCAAAGGTATGAATAGAATGAGGTACTTTGTGCAGGGCAAGAGACAGGCCTTATTCCAGCCACGTATGAGCCTAAGCAGTCTTATCAGGAGGAGAGACAGTGAGAAGGGCACAAGAAACTATAAATACATATATTTTTATGTTTTTATTTTTGACAGAGAGAGAGATACAGAGACAGAGAGAGAACTGAACTGGGAGAGCTCCCAGTTCAGCATATGGGTCCGCACGGGCCGGGGCTGGGACTCGATCCCTGGTCCCCGGCGCTGCAAAGTGAGCGCCCAACCCACTGAGCCATCCCGGCTTCCCCAAGAAACTATAAAGAGAATCAAATGCAACAATTATTTGTGGGATGGGGACCCCAGGTGCCCAGGGAGGCCCGTGGTCTGGGGGTAATGTCACTGTATCTGTTGACATCCACTCGATCGCGTGCCTATAGCTACCACAGTCAAGTACTGCAACCCGGGTGCCCAAAACGCAGAAATCTGTTGTCTTCACAGTCTGGAGGCTGGAAGTTCAAAATCAAGGTGTCCGCAGGGTTGCTCCAGCCTGAGGACTGTGAGGGAGAATCCGTTCCACACCGCTCTCTTGCTCCTGGTGGTTGCTGCATCTTCGTCCTTCGTTGGCTTGCGACAACATCACCCCGATCTTCATCTTCATGTCCACGTGACTTCTCCTAGTTGGCATATCTGTGTCCAAACTGCCCCTTTGTACAAAGAAACTGGTCATATCAAAATAGACATCATGACAAGTATGACCTCATCTTAACTACTTACATCCCTAATGACTATATTTTCACATAAGGATGCATTCTAGGTCCTCGGGGTGAGGACTTCAACCTATGAGTGTATGAGGGACACAGTTTAACACCTAACACCGACTGTGTGGCTCGCCTTTGCTGGATGCTGAGGGAGGGAAGACGCATAGATGTGTGGTCTGTGCTTGTTGTGCCCACACGCCAGGGCGCGCATACCCAGTGGAGGGTTTGCAGCCTGGGGGGCAGTGGATGAGTCAAGTGTGAACAAGGTCCATGGGAGCGCGGAGGAGGCACCTGAGAGAAATGGCATCCGAGTACTGGGTTGAGGGCACAGCCGTTAAAGTGCATCCTAGTGAAGTTGGAGATTCTAGGAATATCTGTGGTTTTGTTTGCCCAAACACATTTTCAAAGTCACTCTCAGTATATCTTACGCCTCTCTGTCGTGCGGAAGTGTACACTGGTTAAAACCAGTAAGCTGTAGAACAGAAGCAGTCTGGTCTAAACTTTTAAATGAAAATACTGGAACTTTTATCACATATGATAAGACTGTAATCTGCATTTCAATTCTTTAGGAACTTTACTGAATTAAGTCTATAATCAGCGTTCAAGTGTTCATGAAAAATTGTCCTCCGGATCTGGTTTATTAAAATTGTGTTGTGTATAATAAAAGCAACAGTAAGTCCCATAAAATAAATACACAAAGGAAACAAAACTACTGTGTTGTGGGCTGAAATGTAAACCCCAGCCCCCAGATTCATATGTTGAAGTCCAAACCCCAGGACCCCAGAATGTGACTATTAAGACACAGGGCCTTCAAAGAGGTGATCAAAGCTAAAGCGAAGTCCATGGGGTGCGCCCTAATCCAATACGACTTTATCTTTAGGAGAAGGGGAGATTAGTATGGATAGGGAGGGACCCCTGACGCTCGCCCCGCAGAGAAGAGGTCACGTGAGACACAGGGGAGGCACAGTCTGCATGCTAAGGGGATGGGCCTCAGGAGAAACCAACCTGCTAGCACCTTGATCTTGGACTTTGGCTGTAGGACTGTGAGTCAATGAACCTGTGGTTTAAGCCCCAGTGTGTGGTGGTCCGTGTGCCGAGTGGCTGAGCGACTAATACAGACGGTTACAAGTATAGAATCCTCGGGGTGTGTTTGTTTGCTCTTTGTATTTGGTTTGGTTTTGCTTCTTAATGTTTCATTTCCAAGTAACACTCGAATACATCTGGTTCCTACGCAAAACCTCATCTCCTCCCCCACGTAGCCCTCCTAACAGTTGGAAGTATATGAGCATATACATCTGGAGGATTCTTTCATAAATATTACTATTATAACATATTATTACTCTGCAATTTGTTTCTTTTACTTAGTTATATGGCTCTTAGATCTTTCTGTATTTCAACATTTTCCTTTTTGATTGACATACATTTTAATTATTTCAAGTGTTTGCTAATAAAATCTTCATTTAAAAAATAGCTCTTTAGCTTAAATAGTCCAGTTTTATTAAACGTATATAAGGAGAAGGAATGGTTATATCAACTTATTAAACTGCCATGCCTCTAGATAGCGCAAAAATAACCACAGTTCTCAGTTTCTTAAGGATTTAGCAAAGCTACATTCCGTAATTTCATGGTTTCAATGAAAAAGAAAAATATTTTGATAGAACAAGGTTACTTTTTTCCAGCACAACTTACACCCAAACCTAAGTGGGTTTCTGATTTGTTAGTGCTCGTTTCCCTAAAATGTCAATGAATGAGACGATGAGACTGATGGACCCGTAGCCTCTTTAGTGTTTAGCTACAATCTTGAGAATGCACGAGGCCAGGTGAGCATTTTCTTTTTATTGTCACTTGGTATGGATCTGAAATGTTTTGAGTTAAAATCAACTGCTAGGCTACGAAAGGCTGATGTCATTTATTTTAGGCATTGAGTAGCATACCAATCTGCTGTTACCTTGGAGAGATGTAACTGTGCCCTACAATACTTTGGGTACATCCTATTTCCAAAGAATTCTTATTTTCACAATAGTCAGGAATGCGTTGTCAATTATTATTTGTACATTTTAGCCACTCAATCTAGGAGCACGTAGCTTTTATTTGAAGTCACAAAAGCAAACACAATACTCTGAGAGGATGTGTGCTGATTTTTAAAAATCAATGAATTTTATTTAAAAATCAATTTGAGGCAAACAGTTCACAGAATGTTCTGGCCCAAATGCCACTTTGTTCTATTTGAAAGTTAACACAGCCCTGCAGAGGTACTTTTACCGTTGATGCTACTACGTGTGTTCACCCAGAAATGATCTTTGAATGCGTTACTGCCAGGTCTTCTGCACAGACAGTTAAGGATAAATAGAAAGCGTGACAGACGTCATGATCCTTGTCCTTGAGGGGCGGGGCTGGGGGCGGGGCTTGTGGGCTAAGAAATCATTGCAAATGGAGATTTGTACCTGGAGGGAAACAACTCAGGGCTGTACAGACAATAGGATGCTCAGCACGGGTCTTCCTGCGGAGGTCAGAAATGATAAGACAAAAGACAACTAACAAAAGCTGTCCAGGTGGAGGGTCCAGTGAGTGCAGAGGCCCTGGGGCAGGACAGAGCTCTGGGCGATCCAAGAACTGAGGGACGGCTGTGTGTCTGGGACAGAGGGAGAGGTCGAGGGGTGAGGAGGAGACCCAGGAGCTAAGAGAAGCTAGGACCAGCAGAAGGCAGAACGCTGTACAACTTATGTAAGATGTTGGCCTTGATCTTTAGGGCCATGGAACTTCATTGAAGGAGTTTTAATTAGGGAAGTGACACAATCTGCCTTAAAAACAAAACAAACACTGTGTGAAAAACTGCTTAGAGGAGGCAGGAGAGGAAATAGACCCGTTAGGAGGCAGCTGGGTCAACCCCCATGAGACATGATGGTGGCTTTGACCAGATGACTGTGGGCGAGATGAAGAGAGAGGGCTCGGACCAGAGACACAGTAAGTATAACCTCTCCCCCACACCCTCCCCCCCACAGCCTCTCCCCCACACCCTCCCCCCCACAGCCTCTCCCCCACAGCCTCTCCCCCACACCCT
>PVKE010022603.1:0-25425 GCA_004027555.1 Craseonycteris thonglongyai | reverse complement strand
CATTGCTCTAATTCAAGCTCCAACATTCTCACAATGGCACACAAAAACGTGTAACGATAATAATGAATGCTACTCAGCAAGACATTGCCAGACAGGAACAAGAATACAGCTATGAGACACTGATATACCAAGGTTATGAAACATTACAGAGTTGCTTGTACAGTACTACCAACGAAAGCACATAGTGCTAACTTCATGTACTTAATTCTCAGATCTTTTTACAATGTCTTGTGTATTGTGTGTTGGTTTAGTAATAAACAAAAGTGAACAACAACAGCAACAAAAACACAAGACAAAAAACATTTAAGAAAACCCAAGTTACTATTTTTGCCAATGACAGTCTGTGGATTTGGCCCAGGCTTATGCTGCTAACTTGCCAGTCTTTAGCAGGAAAGGGAGAGCAGATTTTGTCTTATTCATTGTTATATCTCAGGCTTTGGTTTATTCTCTGTCATACTGTATGTAACACTAAATATTTATTAAATAACTGATGAGTTTATATGAGCATACTCTTCTCCTTTTTTCCAACAACTCACTGCCAATTTCCATAAGATACCCTATTGGCAAGCCACGTTTAATATTTCTAAAATTTGACTTATTTTTTTTATGATTTATTTTTATTGTTTTTTGACAGAGAGAGAGAGACAGGCAGAGAGAGTTAGAGAGAAGGGGGAAGGCTCAAAGCAGTCTCCATAGTTGACAGCATTAGTTTTCCATATAGTTTCACTCCACAGGTAGGTGCTGGGCTGCACAGGACAGAAACTGGGCTGGGAGCTCCCTCATAGGCCCCAGCAAGAACTGAACTGGGGGTACACCCCAGTTTAGCATATGGGTCCACATGGGCCAGGGCTGGGATTTGATCCTTGGTCTCTGGGGCTGCAAAGCAAACACTTAACCCACTGAGCCATCCCAGCTTCCCCAAATTTCGCTTATTAATCCCTAATCCTTGGTGACTTCTTTAATGATGTTATCTTATTAAATGACAACACAGTCCCAGTAGCCAAAACTATAAACATAAAATCATCTTTTCCCCCTGACCAGCCACTTCCTTCATTTAGTCACTAATTTCATCAACTGATGTTCATCTGATGGGATATTGATTTATCTGTCATATACCATCTATTTTTATTTATTTATTTATTTATTTTTTTTATCTATGAGCATGTACAATTCATCCAGTTCACTCTGGAATTCAATGGCCTCTTGGCAGGAAAGTTAATAAGGGTCAGAATCTCTATCTTCCCAAAAACTGTTAAATGTTTTACATTATAAATTATTAACATTTCCTTCTATTGCTCTAATTTTTTTTTTTAGGTGAGAGAAAAAGCCAAAACAAAAACCTGGCATCCCAAACCACTGCACAGTGGAATATCTCTTGTAAGCCACATAGTTAAAGTTACATCTAACTAGCAAAACTTGCTATTGCCTCTTCCAAATTTCCGTTAAAAACCTTAAAAATGCATGAATAATAATAAAAAAAACAATAAAAACTAAAATTATATGTGATAGTCAACTGATTAATAACAATTAAGAAACATCTCCGCTAATGACAAATATGGATCTGGATTTCAAAAATCAAAAAGCAACCGGAAAAAAAAAAAAGGGATTCATCAGACAAGCATACATTAATGACAAAAGGAAGTGCATTTCTGTTTTCTGAAAGATAGTAAGAAGAAAATCCACTTCCTTCCTAATTTCTGGTCTTTGACTTAAAAACTACAAAGGAGAAATTAATTTAAAAAATTGGTAACATTACAATAGTATATATATTTTCTTTAAGTGACCCAGAGTCTTTTGTTTTCACACCACTATTTCTAACCCCACTGGAATCTGTAAATAGCCACCTGGATATGGTAAATCACAAAACTCACCCAGACAAGACATAGGGCAGTGAATGAAGGAAGGTTAGATGAGATGGTTTGGAAATAATTTACTTCTCCAAAGAGTTGGTATACACAATTATTATGCTATAGGTGGGGCAGAAGTCAGAGGTATCCACATAAATTGGTACTTTGCACTTGAGACTCTTTTTTCTTACCTTTTGCCTGATTAGAGTTTCAGAAAGTCAAGGAATACAATGGGAGTGGGAAAAAAAAAACTTATAGTCAACACTTTTGTAAAACTCTCTATGTGACAAGCTTTAGTCTAAGGCTCTAAGCAGCTTATGCACATTAACTCTGTTAACCCTCACAACAACCAATAAAGTAGGTACTATTATTATTATTCTCAGTTTTAAATGAGGACATTGAGTCCTAAAAGGTCATTTGTCTAAGTTCAAATAGCTAGTAAATGGTAGAACTATATCAAGATCTGGTTTCAAAAACCATGCTACTAACAACTATGCAATATGCTTAAGATAGTCCAAGAATGCTCACTAGATACTATAAATCAAGCTGGGAATTTTGCATTTCAACATGCTTATAAGTTGTGTCTATGAAGTAGACTTGATCAAGACTCAACTGAATAATGAATCAGACCAAGTGGAGTACACATGCATCTTCTGTTAATAAGCAGAGAAAAAAAGCAAATTATACTGAACAGTCAGTAATGATATAACATTTTGAAGTTTTATAGATTGCATGGCCCATTGCAGGTTATTTATAAAGAATTATAGAATTATCCAGAAATCTATTATTTTTTTCAATAATATGCAGGAAAAACACATTGAGAGAGAAACCAATACCATAATAAAGATATACATTGAAATGAAAAAAATACCACTATAATATTATATATGACATGGATGACTGAAAAGATAATAATAATAAAAACATTTCAACAGAATATAAATGTCAAGGTAGTAAAAAGGTTAATAAATGATGTAGAAAATGGAATGATTAATTTGGAGCTAAAATTGATTTCTTACAAATTGTGTGAAAAGGAACAAAAATAACCTCCGAGAAACCAGTACACACAGAGAAAACACATATCTGAGCTGAGAATTAAATGTGTTCCTAGGAAGCAGAAAATTTGGAATGAAAACCATAATAAAAAACACAATTAAAGAAAACTACAGTGAAAAGAATAGCATTAAAGTATGTAGAACAATAGGTCTAGCTCACGTAAACACTGTTAAAAGATGCCCATTTGTGGTGGTAGAGGGAGGGCTGATTTGGGGTGGTGAGCACATAGTACAGTGCATTGATGATGTGGTGTGGAGTTGTACACCTGGAAACTGTAATTGTTACCAACCAATGTCATCCCCAATAAATTTAACAATAATAAAAAGAGATGCCCTTCCAAGGTATGTACTAAGGCAGGAAATTTGATAGATGAATAAAAGCATAAAAATATTATGAAACTGATATTAATATATTATATTAGACATGCTTAATTTTATTATTTCATATTTATTATCTTATAGCCTGAATTTTTCACTTTAATTATTTAAATATTTTCCTATTTATTAAATATACATTTACAAAAATAATTTCTAGATCATCAGGTTGTAATTTGTTAATGAATCCTCAAAATTTCTTTAGTGCAAGTAAGGGTATAAGACATTCTTCTAGCTATATTTTGGTATATATCCATTGGTCTATCTGTGGAATAAATTGAAATTGATTGTACAAAGTAGTGTGTGCAATCTTACTTATTTTGATATTAATTTTGAACGTATTCAAAATAGATCAACTGTTTAACAAAGGGATTGTCTTACCATCTAGTTTCTGTGAGAAATACAAATATTTATACATAAAGGAAGTCAAAATATAAGTACTATTTTTACTGTTGTTGTTTTATTGCTTATTGAAAGGACAAGTACTTTCAGAACAGAGGTTGAAAATACATGTTTATATTTATCTTAATATTATAAATTCTCTAATAATTGGTATAATCAATTTCTATACACTTTATAGTACTGAACCTCATAAATTGTTTTCTGTACTCCTGTTGTCAGACCATAAACACTCCATATATTTTTCTTATAAATCACTTAATCAAATGCAAACACAAAGTACTGTGCATTATAAATTCAGGAAATATTTCGAATACATTTATATAAATCCTGAAAACATTAATAAATCTGATATATAGTAGTTGTCTAGATACCATTGGTGTAAATCATACTTGTATATTTTAAAAGAACCTGGCAGTACATATTTATTTATATGCTAGATTTCCAGAATAAAACATGTAGCAAATAGGGCATTAGCCAATTTTGATATTTTGTGACTTGCAAACATTAATATGTACATTTTTATTTCTTATAACCTCATAGTAGGTTGTGAAAATAATATCAGAGCACATAGTCTCTGTCAATCTAGAAAACATAAGTATAACCAAAAATATTTTTGAATGTAGGGGAAAATATGCTGGCTCATTGTAAATTAAATCACTGTAATTGTCCCTGCCACCATTGCACATACGAGTATGTGCCTCTATCTCTGGCTTTATCCATATTTTCTCAATCTCCTTCAAAAGTAATATCCTTGAATTTGTGCTGATTGTCACATTTTATGCTGAAAAATTTCAATAGATTCTCAATAACTAACACATACCTTAGAATGGCATTCTTGGTTTTCTGTAATCTGATTGCTGCCCAGATTTCCTACCTTATTCCCTCACAGTCATCTTTCTTGAAACTGAAGCACTTTTATTGCTTGTGATCTAAAGTTGTGTGTGTGTGTGTGTGTGTGTGTGTGTGTGTGTCAGCTTTTGTCCTTTTTATTCTCTCATAATACATTTATTTTATCCCAACTCCAACACTACTAATCTTCCTTTTCCTTTAAAATTGGCAAATATTATAGTGCGGAAGTGCTGGTTCGAAGCAGACTTCAGTTTAAATTCCAGATCTCCACTAACTCACTGTGTGGCTTTGAGATAGCATTCGACACGCTGAGCTTTGATTTCCTCATGAGTAATGTAAAGAGGATGGCAATCCATATCCTGAGCACTTATCACTCTTATACGGACAGTGTCTGGAACAAAGAGATGACTCAGAAAATGTTAGCTCTTGTTACTTCATCTAAATGCTTTACTGAACTCATCAGTTTTAATTTGCATTATGCTTTGTGACTGCAAGTATTATTTTTATCCTCTTCTGGGCTACAAAGTACTGGTGTCCCTAACTGTGATATATTTCTGTTTATTGTCTTAGAGCTCAGCATATTATCTTGCTCATATAAGCCTAAATTAAATATTAGTTGAACAAAATGTTGACTGAATCTATTAGAATTTTCTCCTTAAACAAAGTTTGCCTCGCAAAGTTTTCTGCTACTAAATGTTCAAGGAGAGATTAGCTAATTCACAGTAGAATATGCATGTGCTTAATAAAATACAAGGTAGATAATACAAGATGATCTCTCAGACACAGTTTAATTCTAAGATTCTTAGAAAGATATAGACTCTCTGGGTACAGTTAAACAACATAGAGGGCAAAAACAATTATTGAATGACTGTAGATTACCCCAGTTTCTTATGAGAGCACTGTGTTCATCTAGGTGAGGTGAGTGAGCTAAGGGAAAAATAGAAGAAATAATTTTGCCTTATTTTATCTAGGAATTATGTTAAAATATTATTTTTAAACATAATCTTGCTTAATAAATTCTACTTAAGAATAATTATGTTTACTAAAAAACTATTGTCTGGTGGTAATTAGAATAAACGGAAATTTAGTTTAGCAATGAACTACATACATACATGTCTGATATTGAGAATATCTCTTAACCAATTTTCTGTTTTCTCATTTGTGAAATTTCTGCTTGGACTAAATAACCTTTAGAGACTAAAGTTGATAAGAGCTGTGAGAAAACTCTAGTCTCTTTAACATACAAAATGCTAAATAGACAAAACACTGTATTTCTTAAGAATTGTAGGAATTTAGCAGCACATTAATAGTCAGCAAAAGATATGACCAAATTCCTGACAAGCAGACTCTGGTGTGTTTTCTCATCGACCTAAATTAAACTACAATTGTACCCAAAACAGCCTTAGATGTCTGTGGGCTCCTGCCAATATGCATTTGTATCTCCGTTCTGCAGCTGTCTGATGCTCCAAAGAGACAAGAGAATACTGTGTCAAATTAAAAGTGTAGAAAATGGCATCATTAAAACAAGATGAATAAATTACAATGGCTCAGTAAGAACATCTTCAACAAATGAACATAGAAAAGTTCTTGAATGTAAAGTCAGAAAATCTGAAATTTTACTTCTTCCATTAAAGAGCTGTTAGACAGGCCTTTTGGGTCTTGATTTCTTTATGTGCACATTAAGACTGAGTTTTAACTGTGGTCTTTCTAAAGTTCTTTGATTTTCTGATTTTGTAAGTATTCTATTTAGTATTGAATATACTTGCTAAAAATCATTTATCATTTTGCATGCATTTCAAAAATGTACATACTATTTATTTACATGTAAATTAGTTAAGGTTAATTTAAAATTATTAATGAAAACACACTGGTAAGTAGACAAATTCAATGTTTCAGAGAAATGGAATTAGAAGTCAAACCAGGTGAAAAATTTGAATGTCTCACTGCAGGTGTCAGACGAACAGTGCTAGAGTCCTAGGAAGAAATTAAACATTTTTATGCTTGTCACAGTGTATTTGAACTATATAGTCACCTCAGATATTTAAATGGGAACTTGGCAAAAACCAGCCGTGTTTAATAGCAAGAACATGGGAACTGGCAGAGACAATTTAGCAGGTAGGCACTAGTACAAAGAAGCATATCGTTGGCACTTAGCATTCAAATGACTAGGCACGTGAACTGTGGCTTTCTAAAAAGCTTGTTAGGTTGTCTGTCACACCTCAGACTACTTCTGAAGGTTACATTTAGAGAAATGACGAAGGAACAGGGTGGCAGGTGGTCAGAGCAGGCAGCAGAAGTAGTGTGTATTTTACTGAGAATGATGCATAAACAGGCAGCTAAATTGTTGTCTGAGCCTGTGGTCAGGTGCTAATTATTCTTTCAGTGGCACCTAGAGGGGTCAGGGAAAGAAGCCTGATTTATAGCCTATCTCCGCTAGTACTGACCAGGCATAAGTAACTCCTGATGCCAAGTGCAGTGGGGCACTGGAGGGGCTCAACGATACATAGCTGAGATAAATTTTTAGATAAAAATTATTGCACCTCTGTCCCATTTCTCTTTTTGCTAAGTAAGGATTATTTTGAGTTATAGAATGTGGATTTTTGCTGACATTGACTTTAAAACTTGTACTGAATTTCAGTAAACTTGCTCTTTCCATCTATACCCCAGCCAAGTATCTAACAGCCAACCTAGATCACTTAGTGAAAAACATCTCTTACAATAAAATGTTTTCGAAGAGATGAAATAATTGAACTTGCATCTCTCTTTGAAGAGAATAATAATTAAAAAGAAAACAATGTGTTTTAGAATTTTTCTTTCTTCTTTGGCTCGACTGTTGAATGCATACTTGTAATTCAAGACTTGACTTAAATACTGTATGCTCTCTGAACTCAGAATAAATCTTTTCCCCCAGTCCTCCATTCCAAAGTTAAACACATGTGTATTACACTAAATTTTTTGTTTATTTTATAGTCTTTCTTAATAGTCCTTGAATTTTATTAAAGGCAAGGAATTTATCTCAATTGTAAGTGTTGAATAAATGAATGAATGAATGAATGAATATATGACTGACCAGATTTGTGGATGGATGATATGCCTACTCTATTACCTTGACTATCAAAGATAGCAGGTCCAGATTGCTGATTAAAAATGATGGCTTGCCAATAAATGTTATAATTATTAGCTTGTGAAGCCAGTGAGTAAAACTGCACAGGCATGCTCAACCCAATTGTGAGATGCTGATTCAATTGATTTGAGGTGTAACATGGGCATTCACATTTTCTCTAGAGCTCTTCAGATGATTTTAACAAGCAGCCAGAGTTGTGAACCATGGAATAGTAGAAGAGAATAAAAAGAAATATATACACATATAGAGTAAAATACACAAGGAACAAGAGCAAAATGAATAAAAATAAAATGAACATAAAAGAAGATATGTCAGATTGTAAAATATGGACTCAGCTATATATTTGTTTGTTTTTAATTCTGACAAAAGGAGCATGGTATAGAGAAAAATGATATTTAGAGCTTCCTACAAGAAGGAATTTGATTATTTTATAAAATTTCATGTCAATTGTAGATGCCATTTTATCTAACTTCATAAAACAGCCAAACCATAGACTATTTTCTCAAAAACCATCATCTATACATGCATAGGTACAACTATATTTCAGATTTTATGCTTAAACAATACTTCAAAAGGTAATCATTATTACACTTATTTTTTACAAATATGTAAACTGAAACTCAGACAATTTAATTAACTTGCCCATAGTAACACAATAAGGGAGTGCATTGGAGTGTTCAGTGTGGTATGCCATACAGATTTTTTACTATTCATGTGATATGTTATAAGTATTTTATTGATATATTTATTATTATATTCATGAGGTTTTTTTTATGTTTTATATGTCATAAATTAGTGTTATTCACTTGAACCCTTTTTCTCATTCTTTTGCACTGGATTTAGGTTGTTCTTTTAGTTTTATTATGGTCTGAGAGATCACAAAGGGAGCTACAGTTGCTTTGTTGTATTGTGGATTTATTTATTTTTTCAGTTGTGGATTGTTTCATGTTTTGAATTTTTGACCTTAGCACAGTTTTCTTTATATATGGTAGGGCCAGGCCTCATGCACAGAGAGAGAACACTGCCAGTAAGAGAGGGAGCAAATGCATTCTCACTGCTGACTATGATCAGAGTTCCACATTCTACTCGTATCATCATCTCCTTAACATTGGCACCTGGCAAATTGATCTCCCACCACTGAACCTACTAGAAATACATTGTGCTTCTAACTGAATAAAGCAAATGCACTTTAGTGGGGTGTAGAGTTGCACATGTTGGTGCCAGTGGCCTTACTTCGATACAGCGGTGTCTGTTCTGCTCTAAGCTTAATTTTCGTTTTGAGTGTATACTAACCAGTGGCTTTGTTGTTATTGGTGATTTAAACAAACATCATATTTTTCAGTCTTCTTTTTAAAAGCTTGAAGTTTACGCTTGCAATGCCAAAAACAAAGAGGTGAAATGGCAGTTTTGATGATGATCTCCAAAAGGAATTTAAGTTTGTTAAACCAAACAAACTATGTGGTAATGGAACAAAAGTGGTATGCCAATGCTGTAACGTGCATTTTTCCATTGCTTATGGAGGTAGCAGTGACATCAAACTACACCTACATAGCCAGAAACATAAGGATGCTGAAAAGACTCTGACTTCAGTTAAAATCATCAGTTCATTTATGAGACATGATGACGATAATGAAAGCAAGTGAAGCTCTTTTTGCTTATCCTATTGTGCATAATGGAAAAAGTTTTCATGCAAATGATTGCTTATCAACGTTGACAATGAAAAGTTATGAACCAAAATTTTCTTCATATCATATCAAATAAAAAGCAATTTCTGTTTTTGATAGATGGGTAAAAAGTTTTTCTGAACTGAGTGAAAAATACCTCAACTTTCATGACTCATAATATTGCAAGGTTTATTTTTTGTCTTCCAATAAATACAGCACCTATCAACAGAATACTTTGTCTTATGAACAGTATGTGATAAAAGGAGAAATCTAGATTAAGTGTTGAGACAATGAGAGCTATGTTAGTTGTAAAACAAGATTGTGTATTGCAGTGTGAGATATTTTATGATATGGTGTCAAAAGACTTATATTTTCTTTGTAAGATTACTTCATTAGAAAAATATTCAGGGGAAGCCAGAATGACTCAGTGGGCTAAGCGCTCACTTTGCAGCGCCTGGGACCGAGGATCGAATCCCGGCCCCGGTCCCGGCCCCGGCCCGTGCGGAACCATATGCTCATACGCTGAACTGGGGAGTTCCCCCAGCTCAGTTCTCTCTCTGTCTCTGTATCTCTCTCTGTCTCTGTATCTCTCTCTCTCTGTCAATAAATAAATAAATAAATAAATAAATAAAACTTAAAAAAAAAATATTCACAGTACAATCATGGTGAAATACAGTCGCCCTCTATGCCTACCTAAATTTTTGTATGACTTCTGTCATTGAAGAATAATTGTTAGCTCAATATGGTCATGTAATAAAGCTTTTGTTATCATCTTACTTTTTCATTAATAGAAAATATTACATAGCCCTATTCCATAATTGCTGTGTAGCATTGACTTGAATTGAAGCTCTATACTTTAGAAGGAGGGGGGACCCTTAAAGTTTCACTAGACAGAGCTTTAGGGGATTGGTAAATATCCTTAAATTGTATACCAGTTTTTAGGCATTTTTTTTTTCTGAAACTAAGGTAAATAACTTTCATCAGCGTTTCAAATCGATCTGTGAATAACATATACAAATACATATGGAGGGAGAGAGAGAGAAAGAGAGAGACTATAGTTTATGAATTACTTGTTGCTTATAAATTACTTTCTGCTAGCCTAATTCATCTGAATATGATGAATGGAAGAATTTGTTGGTATCTGAAGTCAGATTTTAAAAAGATATAGCTGTGTGGTGCTTCATCATACACTAGGTTGATTTAGATTTTATTTTCTGTATGTATTTAGAAGATCATCTGTTTCTATTAGAACTATATCTGCAATATTTGTAGGTTGTAGACCTCAGGACAGCCCTGTGAAAATTGTATTTTAGTTTATGTTATCATACCCATCCTGTTCGCTATAGTTAATGACATAAAATGTATACTTGTATTTCTTATTTTATTCACTTCTTTTCACGGTTTTCTCAAAGTAGAAAATCTAAAGGAAGAGTCCTAAACACTGGTGTGAGAATACTGGTATTAGAGCATTAGAACACGTTCCTCAGAAAATTTCAATAGGCCATGAATATTATCAAGTGTCCTTGAGTCAGTCATCAAATATAAATGAATTTGAGATTAATGTGCCACTACTTTCTCAATTAGTATAGATAATCAAGAATTGATTGCAATGTGATGAGAATAAAAATTTAGTTTTTTTTGTAGGACAACTGCAAATAGTTTTTATTTTAAAATTTCTTTCCCTGGAGAATTTTTGCTAATTCTTTTCCTATCTTTTTTTCTATATAATGACTTAGCTCATCACCTCAATAGCAATTTGACCTTTGTTACCTCCACCTGCCACTGTTATCAGCCCTAAACTCAAGCAAAAAACTGAAGCAAAAGATGCACTATAGAAAAAGCAGTGAACTGTGAATTTCCCTATCATTTGATGAAGACCTCTCTTGCTGTGAAACTGACCTTTTTTTTTTTCCATTCAAAACTCTATTATAATGTTCCTTAAAGAAATGTCAAAACATTTTGTTGGTAGTAGTTTTGAGTTTGCTATAATGTAAAGTAGGATAACTTTACACGTAATAGTACATTGATTTTTTATTACTTCTTCTGACATCCTAAAACACTCAAAATTTGATGGGAATTTCCTATAAAATGTTCAATTTATGTGAACCTGGATATTATTTTATATAAAATTACATACTCCTATAATAAAAGTCATGGAAAATAATTTTTAAAAAGTTGTTTAATCTGGACTTTTGTAATAGCCATCGTATTATTTATATGCATCCAGTTTCTTCCTTTTCTATCTATCCTGTGAACAACTGCCAAATTGAACATTCTAAAGGCACTTTAATTCTGACTCTGCTGCTTGTGGTCCTTTAGATCCTTAACACCATCAAAGTGAAAACACAAAAATGTATGACACTCTTCAGAATTTCACCGTACTGTAACTTCTAAACATTTTCTTCATTATTTTACTAATTGTATCTATACCTATGTTCTGGCCCAAGCATAGCTCTACTGTTTCCCATAGATTTCAATGCATGCCTGTCCATTTCATCTCAGTTGCTCTCTTGCTCATCATAACCACTTTTTCTTCTGACCACAAGTGATTTCTCCTTCCTTTGAAGTTAATACTTGTCAATTATTCACATTTATTGTACCTCCTTATGAATTAGACCTGGATATGCTGTCATAGCCTCCTAGTTAAACTCTGTACTATTTGAGGTCAGAGCTATGTTTATTTGTATTATCAGTAGAATCTTTCAGAATACTTGAATATTATATGTACTGAAGCAACAAGTACTCAAGAAAGTCAAGTGTAATGTGTTATTTACTGTTTAATAGGGGGATAATAACCACTGAATGCCTAATTTATTCATTCATTTTATAAATTTATGAGATGCCCACTATATCTTAAGAATTGTTTCTGCCTGAGTACTGGATTATAATTTTCCATGTCAAATTCCTTAATATATTTGGAACTGGCCCTGAAGCAGATTTTATCAAGAACCCCTGACTTACATACTTTCTGATTTCCAGGGCCATCTTTATGGTTACTGCCCTCTTTTGGTATTGCTCTAAATTAAAGCAGAAATACTTTCAATCCCAAAACTTGAAAGACTTACTCCTGTGTAAAATAGCTATCTTTCAAAAATTCCTCCACCTGTGTTAATTTCTGTCTTCTCACAGTGAATATTTTTGGCCACTGGGTTACCCTGAATGGTAATTTAATTCTTTGTTTTCCTCTTGAACTGATGGCCTGATTCCACAAGAGACTAATACCACTCTTTCATCCCTTCTAATCCCCATCATGTCTCAATCATAACTTAATCTGCTCTCTCCTATAGGGACTTCTAGCATGCCTAGCAGGTCCTATTACTTTGTCATCCATTGCAATTTTCTGAAAACATTATTGCAGCAAATATTTATTCATTCAGAATTAAATTTTACTGAAAATTAGGAGTTATAACCTCATGGTAAAGAAAACCCTGATTTAACATAATCTTTGTTTCAATACATGGTCACACAGATTTTGTTTCAGGAGGCAAATACTTCAGCAAACACTGCATTTGTTAATACTTAACAGAGTGCCTGGTTTATGGTAGTTTCTTAACACATACGGTAATTACTGAATCAATGAAATCTGGTGTTTTTGTGCATTAAAGAACAATAAGAACAAAAACATCTGAGAGTGTGAGTCTTTTTTGTGTGTGTTTATCTTTGTACGTATGCATCTATGTGAGTTTGTGTGTATCTTCTTTAGCTGTAAGAGTATATGAATCCTGTGGCTTTTCTGTGGTGGAGCTTCCACTTTTATTGGAATATCTATGTCTATTTCTAGCTCTGTGTTTGCATTTAACCTATCTGGGGTTTTTTTATCTCCAAAATGAGGAAAGTTGTTTTAAACAATCTTTAAATTCTCTTCTAGCTCTAACATCTGACAGTCCATGGATTAGGTTTCCTTACTGTATTCTATTCTTTTTATTTTTGTTGTTGTTACTATTATTTTGAATGTAGTATTTTGTGTTTTATCTTACCACAAGGTATTGTGGCACTATATACATATACATTAATAGTGCGAATCATAGATACTAATTAAAAATATTCAGTTCAATAAACATAATGATGCATGAATAATATATTTTTTATGATTTCTTATTTCAAAAGTTTGCTTTGAAAGCAGATCATTAACATACTGTTCTTACCAGCTAGCTACTTGAATGACAAAAGGCAGAAGCTAATGATAAAATGATCTCATTAAAGCGAGATTTGGCTTTACTCTGAATGCCAAGTGTATAGATTCAGGCTTATGGTAAATCTGGGCCCTTTGGCAGCTGCTGTATCTATGGTTTTGCTCATCCCTTTAGATTTTTTGTTGTCTCTACTCTGTACTGCTATTTATTTCCTCACAGCTTTACATAGCCTAATTATGAGCTCCTCAAAGATATGAATCATGTGCACATTTTAATTAAAATTTTAGTAAATTCAAGATGCTTCTATAGAATAGCAATCATTCAAAAATAATATGAACTATACCAATTAACTTTAACTTCTTAAACTTTAAAACTTTGCTGGTTAACAATTTCATTTGAAAGACATCCAATAGCTGGTAATCAAATAATCCAGAAATCTTATGAAATCTTGCTGTCGAACTTGGATGCTATTATCATATATTATTATTATTATTACTGTTATTATTGCAAGGATACTTAACATGAGATATCTATGTTTCTAAGAGATTTCTATTTCTATGTATTTATTTATTTTTAGAGATTTATTTTTTAAGAGAACATGAGAGAGAGAGACAGAGAGAAGGGCGGAAGGCCCTGAGCAGTCTCCATAGTTGTACATCATTAGTTGTGACATAGTTTCATCCCACACAGATGGGTCACTCAGGGCAGAACTAAATTGGGGGTCTTCTGCATTTGAGGGGAGGACCTTCACTTACCAGTTGCACTGCAGTTCAGCGTATGGGTTTGACGCTAGGGCTGGCATTTGATTTCTGAACATCGAGGTTGCTATCCTGGCATCCCTTCTAAGAGAGTTTTAAGTGTACGATATAGTATTGTTATCTATAGGCACAACATTATACAGCAAATATCTAAAACCTATCTTGCATAACTGAAATGTTGTGTTGATTACGAACTCCTTATTCCCTTCCCCCTCTCCGAACCCCATACAACCACCATTTTATTCTTTGCTTTTCTGAGTTTGACAATATTAGACACCATAAATGGAATCATACATATTTGCACTGTGACTAGCTTTAACTTAGTATAATGTACTAAGGTTTATTCATGTTGCCATATTTACTGTATTTTCTTTATGTTCTTTTTTATTATTATTAAATATTAGGGTGACATTTGTTAGTAAAATTATACAGGTTGAAAATAGACCCTATTATTTTGGTTTTGTTTCTTAGTAATAGGCTTGGAGACTCAATCTTTCTATTTTTAGATATATTGTCATTTATCTCCTGGTGAAGATTCACAGCAATAATATAGGGTTATGAGATTTACAATGCACCCCCCTCCTCATTTCCTGGAATGCCTTTTCTGATCATGGAAATCTTACACTCTCTAGCAGACATTTGATGGCAGGCTAAAAGGATTTTTGTTTTCCCCAAAGTTAGCTTGTATTGTGAATTTTTAATTGCTCTCAGGTAGGCCATACCAAACAGGACAATATTTTAGTAGGAATAATACTTTACAAAAATGTAAGTGTTTTATAAGGTGAAAGACTTTTGTCATTTATTTTTTCACAATACTTTACAAGTCCCTAGAGCAGAGCTCACTCATATCAGACACTTGATATATATGAGACAGTACCTGATAGCTTTCTACCAATGGCCTTAAATTTCTAGTTCCTGTGGTTCTCTGGCATGGGCCTTAAATAAAATAGGCAATAACAAAAAGACTTGTGTCTGTCAACCCACTATGAAGAATCCACCACACAGCCAGCTATATTTTTTGAAATATATTGTAGTTGAAATACTTCCGATTTTTTGTATTTGTAGTTTCATTACAAACAAATTAAATTTTTATATGAAAGAATGCATCTATAATAGGGATTACTGTAAATCCACTCCTTAGAAATTTTGTTCCACAGGAGTAATGGTAGTCAAGAACAGTTCCAGACTCAAAATTTTAGCCATTTGAGAATTACTCCTATTTGCCAGGCTTATCAGGGGAAGCTCATTTAAATGATCAAAGTACACTTTCAAAAACTTACAAGCATAATTCACATAGAAATATAGAAGAAACACGTGTCAAAACATTAATTTTTTTAATAAGACAGAAGCATAAATGATGAGATTACTTTTAAAAGTTTAAGAAAAAACAAAGTACAGCTACTCACAGTATTTATTTATCTTCTATTCAGAGAGACAGAATGCTAAAACAAGATTTCTTTTTATTTATTTATTTTTATTGTTTTTGACAGAGAGAGAAGGAGAGAGAGAGAGAGAGAGAGAGAGAGAGATACAGAGAGATACAGAGACAGGGAAAGAACTGATCTGGGGGAACTCCCCAGTTCAGCAAACAGGTCTGCACAGGTCGGGATTCAATCCTTGGTCCCCAGCGCTGCAAAGTGAGCGCTTAACCAATTGGGCCATCCCAGATTTCCCCTAAAATAAGATTTCTAAATCACATACAAAACTAGTTGATGCCCTTAAGGGCAATAAAAATAAATAAAACTTTGGGGTGAATTCTTTTGTGTGCTATGTCACTATTTGCATCTCAAACTTTATTTGCATTGATATTTGATATTATATGAAACATTTGCAGCACTACCAATCTTCTACACATCAATAGCTATCCTTACAGAGTTTTTAAATCTTCAATCAATATAAATAAAATAAAATAAAATGTATATATCACCAGAAAATCACAGAACCTTTCACTTGTCAACAGTGCTCTAGTGTGACATTGAATAGACATGCAGTTTTGTTTTACCTAATTCCACATTATGGATATTTTCAAACAATGCCAGGAAGATTCTCTATTTACATGGTGAAGGTTAAGTGAGAACATGTGTAGAAAATGCTTAATACAGCACTTGGCACAAAATAAACTTACAATACGTTTACTTATTTTAAATATTATATTTATTCTTGTATTATAAAAGTACGATGCCTTTGGGTTTATAAGATGTTATTTTAGGTTAATTTTTATATAATATATGAGTATATCCATTCTGTTTTAAATAGTACACTTTCTCCTTTCTTTTCTTCATTCCTTGATTCTTTCTTTGCTTCCTTTTTGCTTCCCTTCCTCCTTCCCACCTTCCTACCTTCCTTTCTTCCCCTTCTTCTCTCTGTCAAAAATCCAGAAACAGTAAATATTAAAACCAGACCTGTAAAATAATATTTAGTAAAAGTTTATTGTGCATATAAAAACAGATTATAAACTGGTAATCTTCAAACAAAAACTGATATAAAGCTTAGAGTTATGAAGTTACAGGATGGCCTATAAAGTAAAAATGAGGAAGTTCTTTAACTTTTCCAATACCTGGTTATTACAGTGGGGGTTCCAATATTAGAAGATTAGTTAAAAGTGATTACCTTATACCATTTAAGGAAGATTATTTAAGTTACTTTTATTATTATCAAAGCCATTTATAAAAAATAACCTAAGTTTTGATTGTTCATTTAAAAAAGCTAGATTTGGTTTTGATTATATGGTCTACATAATTTTGTCTACTTGAGGAATTTTCAAGCCGGGCCTCCGCTTTTTTTTTTTTTTTTTTTAACACCTCCTTCTCTCCTTCTCTTCTTCCTTCTTCCTCCTCCCTCTTTTGGTTGTAAATTTATTTTAAAAATAAATAAATATGGGAAAGCTGGAATGGCTCAGAGGGTTAAGCGCTCGCTTTGAAGCGCGGAGGACCAAGGATTGAATCCCGGCTCCGGCCCAGGCGGACCCACATGCTGAACTGGGGTGTGCTTCCCGAACACCGTGAGGCCCCCGGTTCAGTTCAAAGTATAAATAAATAAATAAATAAATAAATAGATAGATAGATAGATAGATAGATAGATAGATAGATAGATAAATAGATAGATAGATAAGTCATAAAAGAAAAATTAAACAACAAAACTTCAACTCCACTCTCAGGTAGTCTTGATAGACTCTATTAAAGAAAAAGTCTTCCAGTGCAATAATCTGTTAAGGAAGGCAAGCTAACAAATTGGCACCTATGAGATTATTTCTGTTTTCAAGACTACTAAATATTACAGTTTTGAGCCAGTGATCAAAGCACACTGCATTTCTTTCCCTGGATGGAATTTTTTGCTGTCATTCTTTTGCTTTATTGCACATTTGTGTATCAGGTAATTAAACAGAAGAGCCAGGGGCTGCCAAAGACAGGTAACAGCCACAAACAGGTAACAGTTAATTTGGTAATGGCAGCCACAAACAGGTAACAGTTAATTTGCCTTGCAGAAAGGTAAGCACGGTCTTTTCAGATTTTTATTTTTCATGAGAAGACAAAACATACGATTTTCTATAAACTATCTGTAGCCTGTGATTTCTTTCCCGTGGGAAAGTTAATGCTGTTTGGTGTATAATATATATAGACTTGCTTCTCTTCCAATGGTAGAGTAGGCATCAGGGACACTGAAAATATAAGAGTGAGAGTCTGAGTGTCCATCCCTAGTGCAGATTACACACTAGTTGGCTAAATTTTTAAAAATATTTGTTTAAATAAGAATGAGTAATAAATATTTAGGGGATGCTAGGATGGCTTAGTGGGTTAAGTGCTTGTCTTGCAGCCCTGGGGTCCAAGGATTGAATCCTGCCCTGGCCTGTGTGGACCCATATGCTGAACTGGGGTGTGCCCCCAGTTCGGTTCTCAATGGGTCTTAAGTCCCATGTGGGATGCCCCCAGCCGGTTCCTGCTCTGTGCAGCCCGAGCCCACCTTAGGAGTGAAAACTGCATAGAAAACTAATGACATGCAACTATGGAGACTGCTCTGGGCCCTCCTCCTTCTCTCGCTATCACTCTCTCTCTGCAAAAACAAAAAAAAATAAATCTTAAAAAAGAGATTTAAGATAAGTTTAATTTGCTATACAACACCCTAAGGATAATTTATACAAAAAAAAAAATGTATGTGTATATGTGTGTGTGTGTGTGTAGCAGGATGTGCCTGAGGTCACCTCCTCTATGGACACACTGAAACTATATGGAACCAGTATGACCTGAAGATTAGTAGAATGGGTTTTCTACTACTAAGGATCTAAAAAGAAAACCACATCAAAATGAGTAGAAGGGCAGAGACACAGTCTTATCAGGATGCACACCCACCATGCTGCAACCCACAAGCTAAAGGGGTATTACACCCCTGGAGGCTCCCCTAAGACGCTAGAGTTCTGAGCCATATGTTAGGCTCCCCAGACGGGGGACCTGTACCAGATAATGAGGTCCCACATATTTGACTTTAAAGATGAGCAGGTCTTACATCCAGGAGAGCTAAAAGATTATAGGAAACAAAGACTGCTCCCTTAAAGGATTCTAGCACAAACTCACTAGCTCCAAGTCCCAATGCAATGGCAGCAGTTTAAAAAACACAGTATACGAAGCATCATATGTGAAGGAGACACTTACTCCTGGACAGAAGCACTAGCAAGTAACATTGTTTTTAACTCTCCTTCTACCTAGCTGGCTGGACACTGGTAGACACAGAGAACAAACTGACTGTTCAGGGGTATGGGTAGAGGAATAGGTGAAAAGATGGAGTGGATATGAAGTACAAATTTTCAGTTATAAAATAAATAAGTCATGGAGAAGTAACATACAGCATAGGAAATACAGTCAATAACATCATTATAACTTTATATAGTTATAGATGGTTACTACACTTATGATGGTGATTGTATCGTAAGGTATATATATATATATATGTCGAATCACTATATTGGGTAACTGAAAACTAACATAATGTATGTCAATTACACTTAAAATTAAAAACAAAAATAAACATATTAGTGAGATCAAAGGAAAAAGAAATGTGCATATAAATCTCTAAGAGGAGCCTATGCTATTCATTTTTTTTTCCTTAAACTTTTCAAGGCATAATAAGATGTATTATGGCTTTGGGAATACTAAAATGCCAAGTTTTAAATACATCTGCATTCATATATATATTATGCATATTTATGAAGTTTTGTTTTCTGGGTATTTCTGTACATTTGAACATGCAATCCGTGCATTTTCTTTGTCTTCTCATGTTTCAGAACTGCCATCTAAGTTTGATAAAGTGTGACTGGCAGATTGTTTAACCATGGCAAACATGAATAGTAATCTTAAATTGGGTTAAAGCAGATGTTTGCAGCGCCTTTGCTCACATTTCTGGTTTTGGTACTCCAGCCTGTTTCTTATGCTATGATTATGTCTTAGAGATCTATAATCATGCCTCATCAATTCATGCTGGTTCAAGGTATCCTTAGCTTTGTCCTTTGTGAACCTTACTTGTTGCCCTACTCAGCTGTATTTGGTAGCTGGCTGAGATTCAATTCTCTGCTCATGTCTTTCCAAGAGCATTTGTCATTTTAGTATATTTAGACAAGTATTAAATCTTTTGTTTGAAACAAAATATTTATGCTATTGACCATCAAAATTTGACAACTGTTTCAAGTAAATATCTCACTGAAAGCCTTTAACTGATAACCAATGTATCCTGAAATTATTTTTTATTTTTCTACTTGTTAATTTTAAGGATTTCAAAAGATCAATCATACTACCCTTTAGTTTCTTTATCTGTGAAAAGGAAATATCATAGTAAATAGGTAGTAACACATATTCTATCTTTCCATATTTATAATATTCAAAAGGCAGTAGTTTTCAAGTTAATAATGCATTAGAATCACCTGTAGGGCTTATGAAAACACAGATTGCTCGGCTACAATCCCGGGTATTTGATTTAGTTACATTTATAACAAGTTCCCAGGTAATGATGATAGTTTTTCAGACCACATATTTTGTAGCACTACTCTGAAATATTGGGCATCAGCAACATGCTAAATTCAACTTTGCATAGTATACTAGCTAAGTAATATTTTCTAGTACTGTGACTTTAATATTTTACAGGATTGCATGAGTTGCGCACATAAGGCACAATGATATAGTAGTAAGAGTACATACTTTGAAGTCACTCATACTTAAAGTAGAGTCACTCTCCATCTTCCAAAATTGTAATCATATGTTAAATGATGTTCACATCCTCTTTACCCTTTGGTGATTTTTCTTATATATTTTGTTGTATTAATCTTGTTTTAATTGAGTCTTAGGAAGAAGAGGAGATGAGTATGCTGCTCACTTTATCTACCAACTTGAAGTCATTCTACTTTTTATAGACTTTAATTGGTCATCAAATATTTATTAAGCATAACTACCCAATTTTATAATATTTAGCGTAGCTCTCTATCAACTAGATCATAATTATAGGTAAGCACACACCCAGAGTTATGGTAAATTACATTCTTTTTGAACTTACATTAGAGGATTTTATTGAAACATAAATATCTGTATCAATTAGTTTTTATTTCATAGTAGTTACTTCAAAGTTAATGGGTTAAAAAAACGATATACTTAGCTCAGGTTTCTGTTAGGCATTTCTTTTGTTCTTAGCCAGGCTGCGGTGGTCTGGCTGCTCCCGCTCAGTTGGCTAGTCAAGATGACCTTACCTACATGCCTTGCAGTTGGCTCACCACAGGCTGTAGCCACATGGGTGATGGGAACCACTTGTCTCTCATATCCAGCAAGCTAGCCCATACTTCTCACAGGGCAGTGGGGTTCCAGAAGAGAATAAACTCCAAAGTACAATCGCTTTTCAAGTGCCAAAATCTTGTTTGATGACATCCCATTGAAAAGCCAATCACAGGACTGCGCATAGAGTCAGATTGAAAGGGCTCTCATTTTTTTATAACAAGAACAGTGATACAGAGATAGGAATAATTGCTGGCATTTTTGTAATTCTGCACAAAATTTTGCAGACTATTTTTTTACTTCCTTTTTTATTTTACAGAAATTTTTATAGATAAAAATTTGTTTAGCCATGTTTTCTTCCTTAATGTCTTTTATTTTGTCTTGATTTTATATATACATACACCCCATTTTGCTTATATTAATAATTTCTGATAGTGTGCTCTTGTTGAAGTTTCCTCACTGTTTATCTCTTTGCTGTCTCAGTACTCTCCTCCAATCTTAAGCTGGGGAGCTTGTTGAAATAAATTTACATTTCCTGTATAACAATTTAACAGAATGGCTCTAATAGCAAGGGAACCATAGCTCTAGGCTGTTGCAGCAGAGGAACTTCATTTCTGTGTAGTTTATTTTCTGTGTTAATGAGGTAGTTGCGCTGGGAGTAAGGTTTTTGCATTTAGTTTTATGATTGACCTGACTTACTTGCCAGCTACCTTGTCTCTTTAGCTCCACAGCTAAATCCAACTTTCTTTCTGGTGTATCAGGGAAAACCCCAAGCACTTAGTCAGTCACTGCATAATCCTGGTTATTCCCTCTTAACTGGGTTTTGAATTATTTTGATTTTTCTGCTGGCAAAATAATTCCAATTGTTGTTCTCCCTCTGGCTTCTGGTCTACCCATGCCTACAGACATACGTGCTCTAATTTAGAAAAAGTTAGGCGATCCTGCCACGATAGCCCATGCTTCACCGGTTGACACACTCTGTCATGGAAACAAACAAACAAACAAAAGCAGACAAAACAAAACAAACAAACAAGAACAGTAACAATTTGATTCTCTTTGCATGACTCCAGTCCATCCCTACCTGCAAATATTAAAATACCTCTTTGGATCAGGTTCCCTTGTTTTATATTTTTAACTCCAGGTGATCTTATCTATATCCACAACTTTATCACATATGGTCAAATTGATCATAAATTATTGTATTCATTCAATTCTCTTCTTGTGAGAGAAGATCTGACAACTCAGTATTTCATTCTACATGTTCTAAGACCATTGCTGCCTTAAACAATATTTGTTTACTATCTATCTATAGTTCTTTCCTGGTGCTCATATAACAGGGAATGTGTGTGTAACACGGTGGTGAGGCACCAGCTTTGGCCTTTTGAATTCTATTTCACATAGACAAACCTAGAAGTCAAGTATATCCCTGACACGTGCCTCTCTCTTCTTGTTGATTCCTTATATGTAAACCCATCACAATATTCTGTTGATCTCTATGGTTCTAGTATTTTAAATATGTCTCCGGTTTTCTTTAAACTATTACCCTAATGCAAATTGCTAATCTCTATTGCCTTTGCTATTTCAATAGTTTCCTAGATGCTTTACTTAAACTTAATTTGTCCTAGATATTATACTCTTTAAATTATTCCTATAACATTTGGAAAGGGCTTTTAATAAATTTTGCTTAGGTGTCCCTCATTTTTAACAAAGCATGTGATTGATATGTTTGTAGGACTGTAGTTCGATGGACCGTCCAGCTTCTTTTTTTATGATTTGATATTTGTATACATTGAGAAATGATGACCATAAGTCTAATTGACATATCACCATATATAGTTATAAAAAACTTTTTTTCTTACGATGAGAAGTTTTAAGATTTACTCTTTTAGCAACTTGAAAATATTATTATTAACTATAGTCACCATGTTATATTTATATCCTTATGACTAATTTATTTATAATTAGAAATTTGTATCTCAATTTTTTCACCTTTATCAGTTTTGCTAATTCCCTGTCTCCTGCCTCTTGCAAACCACCAATGTATTCTCTGTATCTATAAACTTAAGTTTTTTGTTTTTGTTTTTTAATTCCATGTATATGTGAGATCATACAATATTTGTCTTTGTCTAGCTTATTTCACTTAGCATAATGCCTTCAAGGTCCATCCATTCGTGTCACAAAGGACAAAATTTTATTCTTTTTATGGATGAATAGTATTCCACTGTGTATCACATCTTCTTTTTCCATTCATCCATTGATGGACATTTAAATTGTTTTCATTTCTTGATAAATTTGCTACTGTAAATAACGCTACAATGAACACAGGGTGTATATGTTTTTCAAATTTGTGTTACTTTTTCTTCAGATAAGTACCTGGAAGTAAATTTATTGTATCATGTGTTACTTCTAGTATATGTGCTGCCAAAGTAAGCCCCATGTAGTACTTCTAGTTTTAATTTTGAAAGAAACCTCTATACTGTTTTCCATAAAGGCTGTATCAATTTACATTCCCAGTAGCAGTGTTCGAGTTCCCTTACATTTCTCAACACTTTTTATTTCTTGTTTTCTTAGATAGTTGCCATTCTAACAGGTTTGAGATGATAACTCATTGTGCTTTTTTTTATTTAGTTCCCTGATAATTAGTGAATATTGAGCATCTTCTCATATGTCTACTGACAATCTGTCTGCCTTTTTGGAGCAGCATCATTTCTCTAAAGCTCTGTAGCTTTTAGTACTCTATTCTTGTCCTAAACCATACATAGTACACAGGAAACTTTCATTTTTGGTGTGCATTTTACTAAAACTTAATACTATTTTTAGTCTCCTGTGTTTGGACTTCCTCTCCTTCAGTTTATACTCAAAACTTCATGTTAATCCTCTATTCCAAATTCTCCAAATGTTCTGCAGATCATCTGAGTAAAACATCAAATTTACTGCCAAACACAGGGTTGCTCATGGTTGGCCTCTCATTATCTTTCCAAACACATTTCCTCTTGCTTCTCTCTTGTTCCCTGTGTTCCAGTCAACTTCTTTGTTCTTCCTTGAATACAGCAGACCTGTCCCTGCCTGAAAGCTTTTTATGCAATCTTTTCTTCTGCCTGAAATTCCCTGCCCCCCAAATATTCATAAGACCTCTTCCCATACACATTCAAACTTTACTCAGCTATTTTATTTTTAGTTAAGCCTTCACAGTCTATCCTCTAAAAGTATAGATCACGCATACTCCAATCCCATAATTTCTCTTCTCCTTGCCCACTTTAGTTTCTCCTTAGCTTTTTCTTACAGGTCTCACTGGGAAGAAAAACGTGTTTTGTTTAATTTTTTTTCTGCTTTTTTCACTGTCTGTTACCTAGAACTATGTTTGGAACATGTAAGTTTCTCAGTAAATATTTCTTTGAGCTCACCTTAAGAGAACAACAATGTATGTTGCTATTAAATGAATAAATAGCAAAGTGAAATAGTTAAAAATTTGGACCTAAATAAATTTATGTTTAAATTCCAAGTTTATCACTTTAAAGTTCTAGGTAAATTATTTACTTAGCTTTAGTTTCCTCTGGTAAATACTCATTGTATTTTTAATAGGACCATTGAAATGATTAAATAATGCCATTCTATAGTATTCTTATGATAACTCCTAGGACTTATCAAGTGCTCAAATTGTTGATATTTTAGTCTATCTCATAGTTAATACACTTTGACTGATACTTGTGTCTATTATTAAATATTTTGTTAAGTTTATTAAATTAAGAACTGTGACCTTTTTGAAATCATATGAGCTTTTGAGAATTATACAATATCAGAAAATTGTCCTCAATATTTGAAGTATCTGGAGTTTTTCTATGAATTTATTTTAAAATACCAATGCATTTTGTTTTATTGAAGCTTTTAGCCTATAATATATAAGAAAGATATGTATTCCTCTGTATAGTGCTGTCAAATTTTCTTAAGGTCAACCTTTACCTTCCCTTGAGCTCACTTTAATAAAAATCTTATTAAATAAACTTTATGCTCCCTTGTACAGAATATTATATATCTTTAGTTTACTAGACATAAAAATACAAATTTTTAACATAAAAATACTAAATGTTTAACATAAAAATACTAGTTGTTTTCAACTGTTCATTTCATTATAGTCTAATATAAGATTAAAATGCCTTTTTGTTTAAAAAACAATGTCACAATTTATTGGTGCAAATTAAATGTATAAATATAAAAGTTGCTATATATGTATATATGTAAAGAAACAAAACTTCAAGAGAATATGTTCTAATATAAGCAACAGTTATATAATTTGTATAGTATTGTCTAGATTTCTTTCACCAGGGCAAATATACCTTTTCTAATAAGAAAAAATGTCTTTAATGCATTTATAGTTACATATTTTTATAAAGAACATTATATAACAAATATATATTTTTTATTATGTGAAAAATTGTGCTAGACTATTATTGTCATAACAACAAATAATCTGC
>PVKE010022602.1:0-25420 GCA_004027555.1 Craseonycteris thonglongyai | reverse complement strand
TTCTTCTTTCTGGATTGAGCCATGGCAATGTTTTAATAGAGGGAACATCACACAAAGGCTTTGGCAGGCATAACAGTGACTCTGATCTGAACACACAGTTCTGCACATAGTTAAGTGTTCGGAATTGCTTGATGTTTTTCAGACAGACAACTCTTCTGAGACCATCAGAATGACATCGTACATTTGTGCACTGCTTTGTGGTTTTCAAAGTCCCTTATCATATAGGATCTCACTTGACCTTCCTCCCAAACCTCTGAGGCAGGCAGAAGCATGTTATCATTATCTCCACTTTTTACATTTTTATAGAAACCTGAAGTTCAAAGAGGATAAATGATTTGCCAGCCTCACAAAAGATGGAACATTTCAAATATAGAGTCAAAGCAAATCAGCTCTGAACACCTGTCAGGTTGTTCAAAACAACAAAGCCACACCCCAACAAACGCCATGTCTGTAGACATGGCCAAATGATGAATTTGTCCTTGCCAATAAAACAAACAAACAAACAAACAAAAGCAATAGTGCCTTCCAATGTCTCTATCTGTTTTTCTATTTCCAAATTTCACTTACTACTGTCTCTCCAAGAGCCAAGCATACTGAAGTGACCCAATGAATAGGGATGGATAATGATGATGGGGTGTGGTTGACACTGCAAGTTTTCAGTCTCATTAGCTTTCAAATTCTGCTATCTACACATGTCTTCTTGGTTGGCTCCAACCAACATCTTTATATTTAAAATAAGAGACTGTCAAAACTGTGATAACGTTTCAATATTTTTAAATATCCTTCTTTTTTATATTTTTATTTTTTAGACACTGTTATTTTGATTCTGACCAGCTTCAAAAAGGACTTTTGTGGTTACCTGAGAGTAAGGGGGTGGGAGAGAAAGGAGGGGGCATCAAATATATGGTGATAGAAAGAGAACTGTCTCTGGGTAGTGAGCACATAATCCAATATATAGATGATGTAATGTAGAATTGTACACCTGAAACACATGTAATTTTTACTAACCAATGCCACTCCAATAAATTTAATAAGTAAAAAAATATAAAAAAGGACTTGAATTTTTTACCCTCTTAATATGGAAGTAAGTTTGATGTTTTTTCTGTAGTTGGTCAACAGTGAAAAATACTGCTTTATGCAACAGGGGTGTTCTTGAAAGTTATGTGTAAACTGAATCACTAGAAATATGATTTGAGGCTATTAAAGTGCAGATTGATTTTATAAAAAATATCACTTACTGATGTTTGTGTATTTATAATTTCACAGTTGGCTTATTCAAATCCTAGTAAACCTTGGAATTTTCATGTAGATAAGAGTGCAGGTGTTTGTGTGTGTGTGTTTGTGTGTGTAACTTGTAAGTAGATATTGATAAATTTTTTTCTTTCATTAATCTGTGGCCAGTATTTTCTCTATTGGAACAGTTATAATGTGAGTGAGCATAATTTTGAAATACTTAATCAAAGGCAGCTAAGATAGCCATTTAGAAAATTAATATGCATAACTATCACTGTCACTGGAAATCAGAAGATTTAATAATTTTCCTCAATTGTTTTAATGGGAGAAAAATTTTCATATCTTTTGTTCCATTAGAGAAAAGATAAGTCTTCATAATATCAGAGTATTCAAAAGGAGAGAAAAGTTAAGGGATTGTCCTTATGAAACAAAGCAAAAGCCATATTTTGGTTGAAAATTATCAGTCAAGGGTTTATGAACTTCATTTGATAGTGTAGAATTTTTCTTAAGAATTAAAAAAAGATATTTATGTTTATACTTATATTTATGTTTATACAAAAACCTATGGGGAAGCTGGGATGACTCAGTGGGTTAGGCACTCACTTTGCAGCCCTGGGGACCGAGGATCAAATTCTGGCCCCGGCCCGTGCAGACCCATATGCTGAACTGGGGAGTGCCCCCAATTCAATTCTCACCAGGGTGAGACCCCGGCCCAGTTCCTGCCCTGTGCAGCCCCAAACCCACCTGTGGAATGAAACTATGTGGAAAAACGAAAGATGTGCAACAACAGAGATTTTTCTGGGCCCTCCCCATTCTCTCTGTCTCTGTATTTCTCTCTCTGTCAAAAACAATAAATAAATCTTTTAAAAAAATCCTAGGTTATTGGAATATTACAGATACTTTGTATAGACAGTTGAAAATAATAGAATTGTGTTTATGGAGATTTCAGAATGTTGAGGGATGAAATAGATAACTGGTAAATTCTAATAGAAAAATAACCCTCTCAATAAAGTACGTTTAATTTTCAGGGTCCTTTGTGGCCATTTTGAAATAATTCCCAGGCTCTCTGGAGACTGGCAATCCTGACAGCTTCATCTGGCACTGGAGCAGCCTTGAAACCAGTTCTGCATGGCCCAGCAGCTTCGGCAGCTGAATAATGGAGTGGAAAATCCATTATTGGAGGAATTTGATCTTCCTGCTATTTGATTTCCTCAAAAGTTAAAGAATATCATATCATGTGATAGACACAGTTTATTCTGTTATCCAGGAAAAGCTTATTTCAGAGTTTCTGCAACTTAGGGAGATTAAAATTAGATATTTAAGTGCTGCAAGTTATAGAAATCTCAAAATTAAATCATCAGGATTTATACATATTTCAAAATTAGTAACTGTTGTTTTTAAGTATGAATATGCATTTTAAACTCTGTGAGGGGTAAGCTGACCTCCATAGTATGTGCGAATGAAGACATGCTGAAGAAATGAACAAACCAATTTATACTCCAAGTCCTACTTGAGAAGCGTACCTTAGAAATTCAGAAATTTGTCCAAATGCATCAATGCAAAAAAAAAAAAAGTAATGTATAAGGGTCTGAATAAAGCAAATTTTATTAAACAACCCTTCAGTATTTATGTACATGGCACTGTGAGACTATGAAGATGAAAGACATCTGTCTGTCTGCCCCCTGAGATACCAGAGACAGCACAAATTACAGGTTAAGTGCAGTATAATACAGAGCTGCCATTATAGAAATAATTGTGGAAGGGTGGTAGTATGTTAATTCTAACTTGAGGTCATCAGTGAAGGTTGTGCACATTCTGACCCTACACTGATAGCTTCTTTAAGTTATAATTTATTTACAGGTTGGTTTTGTGAAAAACTCTTCCAGTAGGATCTGAATTTTTCTTTCTTCCAACAGACACCATGAGTGTCAGAGCTGAGTATAATGATTATTGTCAAAGAGGTCATATCCCCAGGGTACGTATCATAATTTTTTACAACTGTAGAAATAAATATTAATTTGAAAAAATCTTTCCAGGGATCATATGCCCCCTTTATCCCCACTATTGGTCTTTATGATTTCAGTGATTAGTTTGTATGAAATACTTCTGCTGACATAATGCTGAAGACACCACTGATTTTGTTTTCGCAAGGTTTAACTATGGGGAACTTGATCACACAGCCTCTTTCTGTAATCAATACTGAATAGAAACCTAGCTGCTAGTCACTTCATACAGAAATCTTACAGAACATGGAGTACAGACATGACAAGTAAGGATTTATGAGCCAAGCTGCTTTCCAGAATCGTCTAGTTTCCACCTGCTCCACTAGTTGCCTTGTCTCCTGCTTGTATGTTAAGTTCCTTACAGACACACAGAAAAAAATAAAATAAATAAAAGAGAAACCACTTATAGAAACATAAACTGCTGATGTGAATGCATTTCAGTTTTGAAAGAACTGACATTTTGAAAGTCAACTATCATGTGAGTCAGGGGCTCTCTCTGTATAGGTCTCTACCTTTGCTGAAGATGGAATGAGTATGCCATGGACTTGGGAGCTATGGAACAAAGCACAGGGCGGTCTGTGATTCCAGGTGATGTGGACCAGAGCTGGCTCCAGGCTTTAGAATAGAGAAAGGCTGGTGAGAATCAAGTGTGGCTGTTGCCTTTGGCATTCTCCCTTGAGCTGTGAGTTCAGATGGCTGAGTTTGCACTGGGTGCCTTTGTGGGATAAGAGAGGGCAGTACCAGTGCCTGCTGTCAGGAAGAAAATGTCCAAGACCTGACTTTAGCTCTTTGTATGGCTGGCTACTTATTGCCATTCAGGTTTGGCCTAAATGTCACTCCTCAGAGAGTACTCCTTTGACCACCATAGCCAGCAGCCACTCTCCCCTATGTCTGTCTTATCATCCTGTTTAATTTCATTCAGAGAACTTGTCACTGCTGTATCTTCAATACAGAGAATATATTTGGTACATATAGGTAATCATAAATTTTTTTTAAAGGATAAAACAGAGATAAAGTTGGATTAAAAAAGACTATTATAAAACTATATAAAAAAGAGATATAATGTAGTCACTAATAGGGGAGAAGAATAGTGCTAATTTAAATTATCCTCTCTCCCGAATCTCCCTCTTCATTGATTGTCCCCGCTCAGCAGATTCGCATATGTCTCCTAGGGGAACAAATCCCTTATAAAAAATCTCTGTTATGTAAGAAGAGATATTACAGATGAGCATGTGCCTAGGATCAGAGGCAATAAGCCTGGTTGAGATGGAATGTGGAAGGGCCAATACCACAGTGCTCTCTGGGGCCCGCAGATGTCGGGCCAGGGACACTGGGTGGTGCCTGAGTTCAAGGGCTTTTACAAAGTTTGAAGCTAGTTCCTAGGCACTCCTTGGTTATCAAATGGTCTTACATAAGCCATTGCTGATGTTTGGCTGGTAGAGGCCCTTTGGTGGATTGGATGGGAAAATGGGAGAGATCAGGAAGAGAAGCTTGGTTGAGGTTCCTCGTTAGGCCCCTCTGTGATGTTTCCTGAACATGGGTATATATCTGCATCATGGACAATCCTCATTGTACTTAAGTGTTAAATTGCTGATATCCCCCCATTAGACCGTGATATGTGTTTGGTTTGTTCTCACATCTCCAATGCTGTGCACATTCTCTGGCATTAAAAAGTTAGTATGTAGGTTAAATAAATGAAGAAGGGAATGCGTAGAATGTATGATAGGTTCTTTCACTTTCAAAGCCTAATGATGTTCTACCTATAAAGAGAGAAAAGAGTATTTATTGACCAATCAAGGACCATCTAAAACAATTACTGTCCTATTGTTTCTACTTACATTATGTAGCCAGTTCAAGAAACTCAATATAGTTACAAAAATATTTAGTTCCAAAATGGAACTTGAAAGTCAAGTTTAATTACAATGAAAATGAAGAGAAAGTAAATATAAAGCAGTTCTGTGATAGAGACAGACCATCAATGGTGATAATAGTTATTCTAAAAATCACATAAATTAGTAGAAATCTACAAGAATAACTTTCATTTATTGGGTTACTAATTCTCAACTTGTGATAATTCAGATAGGAGCCACAGTAAAACTTTTCTCCTCTATTCTCTATAAAAATAATAAGTGGATAAAATTGGGAGAATGTTTACCGGCTTAAGAAAAGAAGACAGTAATGTTCTTATGTATTGATTGAAAGAGAATAATCTTAGTCAGAATTTTGGCAAAGATAATTCTAGTTCCTTAAAAATAATTTATTTCAGGGGAAGCTAGGATGGCTCAGTGGGTTAAGTGCTTGCTTTGTGGCCCCAACCCATGCAGAACCATATACTGAACTGGGGTGTGCTTCCCATGCAGGAGGCCCCAGTTCGGTTCTTGCCACCCACCACCCACCATGCTGTTTGGCCCCTGGCTCAAGGGGGTATGCCTTCCATGCCGAAGGTCCCCAGTCCAATTCCTGCCCTGCATGGCCCCCGCCCACCTGTGTGGAACAAAACCATGTCAAAAATTGATGATGTACAACTATGGAGACTGCTCTGGGCCCTCCCCTTTCTTTCTGTCTCTCTGTCTCTGTCAAAAAACAATAAAATAAATATTAAAAAAAAGTTTATTTCAGACTTTAGTTAAGATTATATTTCTTTTGAATGGATATAAATAAGTAATCACATTTTTTAAAACCCGTATCTCAATAGAGGCAGGCTTTACTTGTCTATTTATATAGTAGAATAAAGTAGAGTAGACTTGAATAGTCTAGTGAGAATAATAAGCATTTAATTCCTTCTGGTATGACTGTATTATTAGAAGCCTGCAAACTAGCTTTAATCAAGGGGGATCAATTTAAAGATGCATCTGCAAGTCTTAACTAAAGTGTTTAATGATTCAGTTGTATTGAAGCTTGAAATGTAAGGAGTGGTAACAGAAACTTCATTTTGTAGTTAGCTCTACAGGCAGCTTTAAGGAATATTCACAGAAGGAATGAATGGATTTAAGTAGTATGCCAATGACAAAAAGAAAGAATAATTATCTGAAAAGAACTTTAAATAAAAAGAAATGCCTTATCATGCTACATATACACATTAATAAACAAATTAGGCAAAGTATTATTGTTATGACATCTTATATATTCATTTATCATTTTATAGCTATGTAATTTAGGAAGAGATACAAGTATAAATTTATCTGGAGGGGAGATGATTAGAGGTGCTTTCAGTGAGGAATAACAGAAGAGGTAGCATTTGTGAGTTTCTGATGTTCAACAGACTTTATTCAGCACCAAAATAGGGGTCAAACATTGGGATTGATGCTTGAGGATAAAGCAGATGAACAGAATAGGGTCACTAATTCCCTCAACAAGCCTGTGGTCACTTGGGGAGGATGGACATGTAAAAAGACAATATTAAGAGCTCATTAATAACTCCAATAAAGAGTGCAAAGGTCTAGCCACTTATCTTTTGGCAATGAACATGGGATGCTAATAGAAGGAAAGTGGGCCAAGTCTAGGAGTGAAACTTTCAGTTGCATTATTAGGTATTTAAATGCAACCTTCACCGTACAATAGTAGATCCTATGATTACTGAGATAGGTGTGAAGCACACTGAAGAGCTTTCTGTAATTAGGTACATTTTGTTATTCATGTGCCATTAATCTATTTTGAAACAAACAGATCTTAACAGAGTGATTTTAATTTCCTAAACTTAGATATGATATGTAAGACTCCCAAAAGATGCAGAATTACTATTGTTATCTCTACTTCCTGTTGGACAAAGAGAGCTGAAAAGTGCTCCTTTAGACTTGTAGCCATTCATCAGTCACATTGAGATTTAAATCACAAATGGAGGAAATGACTTCATGAAGATGCTGCTGCTCCTGAGGAAGTTTTATGTGATTTGTCTCAACAGATCCAATTCTATTTATTTAAGTGAGTCATGGACTTCACCTTGGAAATGGAGTTCACAGTGAAGCTCTTCATCGGCACCTCTTGACTAAACACGCCTTTATGAACTCTGAGAAGGTCCTAGGAAGGGAAAATACATCCCATGTGATGGAAATTAAGGAATGATTTGAAGCACGGACATTGCCACAGCAGCTGGCTAGAGGTCTTGCCTATAGTAAATAGCAGGGTAGCCTAGGAAAGGTTTGCTCCAGACCATCTTCAGAACCATCAGATAAACAAGCGTTCACATGGTTATCTTCCTGTGTGCTTGCAAACGATGTATGAAGCAGATTCTGCAAGAGGAAGGGGCATTTGGAGGGAGTATTCCATTCAAAACTATTAGAAAATGGCAGGTTCTATCACAGCAATTCATCTCACTTAGCATTCAGAAATCTTGATTGTTTACATAATATACAGTCAAATGACATGCCTTAAGACCCTCTGCTACTTATTAAAATATTACTAGTCAAGATATTATAATTATAATATTATGAGTACAATTTAACTATAAAATAAAATTTTATTTTTACTCTTTACACCTCATTATTCCTGCTTATATCCTGTACTAGTAACTATAAAAAAAAGGATTACCATCAATACAGAGCTTATAGTCTGGTGGGAAAGATGGGCTTTTCTTCACCCTTTAAATTACAGAATTACAAAATTTTAATATTGCTAAATGTTATTAAAGAGAGTTATGGAGGGTTATGAGAGTCGTGACTAGGGATTCTACAATATTGTGGTAAACATAATATAATATAATAATATAATATATTTATTCAGATGACCAAAATATATTTATCAGATAGATTTGGTCTTCATTCACAGTTCCTGGATCAAAGCTTCCAAACATTTTAGAATTTCCCTTATTATATTAACGAGGTGACTACTGGCAAATGTGGGGGCTGGTTGCCTATAGAAGCCAACAATATCCTTAGAGGGTAGGAACTTCCAGTTCACTCTTTGGTTTCCAAGGAGGGAGGTGAGGCTTGAGGTTGAATCAAATGCCAATGGTTAATGATTTAGTCAGTCAAGACTATGTAAAGAAAACTTCATAAAACCCAAAAGGACAGCTCCTCAGCCCTTTTATTGAAGAGCTTTCACACTAAGTAACCAGAATGCTTCCATGTGCCACCATGCTGGGTCTTTGAAGTCCACAAGGACAGAAGCTTTTTTGGGGGAGCAGTGAGGGAGGGGGACTTTGCCATATGTACTCTTCTTTGGGCTGCTGATTTGTATCCTTTAGTATCTTTTGTAATAAATTGGGAATCTAGTGAGTAAATAGGTTTTCTTAAGTTCTGTGAGCTATTCTAGCAAATTTATTAATCAAACTTGAGGGGATCCTGGGGACCTCTGATTTAAAGCCAGTCGGTCGGTCAGAAGTATAGGTGACAACCTGGGCTTGTGACTGGCATATGAAGTGGAGGGCAGTCTTTTGGGAGTGAGCCCTTTACATGTGGAATCTGATTCTATTGGTAGGTAGACCGTGGCAAAATTGAGTTGAATTCTCAGCATTCTGCTGGCATCTGAGAATTGTTCTTTGGTGTGGAAAAGCTTCAACACACATAGTGAAACACTATGTGTTTCATACATAGGGATTCTTCAACACACATAAGGGATTTTTCAGATTCTAACATGGTTGAGGGGATTGAGGGGAGTCTTCCTTGATGTTTAGGCAGAGGCCTGAAGAACAACAACATGGAAGTGGGGTTTGGAAGAGGGTGTCCAGGCATAGAAAACAGCACTTGAAACTGCCTGTGACACAGTAGGCTCTTCAGTAAACATTTGTTTAGTTAATGGTGGAACACCGTGTGCTGTTTAGTCCTTTGCCAAAGTTGACAAGGTTACCATGAAGCCTTCGAGGCTATGATCACAAGTTTTTGTTACTGGAAGCTATACTGTGAGGTCTACAGCATCAAAGAAGAAGTTTCAATTTGTTATGAGAGGCAGCATGGAGATCCTTCAGGAATTTTTCACACTACTAAGAATCAATTTCCAAGAAATCCATGCCAATAGAATAACTTGACCCCAGGAAATTGGCAAGAGATTTATGAAGGTGTTCTCCACAAACTGAGCATACAAGGGGAAGTTGCATCACAGTATAAATTTAGTTATATGTAGTTAAGCTTTTTAGTATAAAATTAAGGGAGAGGAATATTCCTATTAGTTTCAGGAAGAAATAAGTTTTTATGGGCATTGGGGATATACCCCTTTTTTGTCCATATGTTGTCCTATCCAGAGGTGCCATGACATTTAGCACAGATATGTATTATAATGACCATACAATGTGGCTCAAAGTTACTTGAAGGTGGCTTTTGTTGCCATCTTGGCTTTGGCCGGCTCTGGCTGGTTTCCTTGTGTCATCTTGATTTACTAGTCCTTTATAAAGTTAATAGTTTGGGCAGTTAATAGTTTTCTTGGAGGCCTTGCCCCTATACTCTCTCATTCCCCCCTCAGAGATTTTACTCCCATATTTGTTATGAAAATTTGAGGGTCAAACATCTGTCTTCTGGAATAGGAGGTGGTTCTTCTAGCTATCAAAACAATAAATAATTAAGTTGTTAACATAAAAGTTCATCATGGGCTCCTGAAGTTTTCTATTCCTTCAGTGACAGAGAAATACACAAAACTTTTTGCAAATTGATATATTACAACCTTATAAAAAGCAGAGTCATATTGTTAAATGTTTAAACTGGTGGATGAGGCTTTGACTCAGCAGTAGACTGTTAGAAATCCTTTTATTATCCCCCTTCCTCCTTTCCCCTTCCTCCTTTCCCCTTCCTGGCAATTCTCAAAATGGAACTGTTGCTATTCCTAATGCATTTTCTTACTCTGCAGTTGGCACATGAAGGTGGGGAGTGCAACAAAAGAGTTTGGCTTTGGGAAGAGGGAGGAAAAGGTGAGATGTGGCTGCATGAGAAGGAATGAGATTATGACTCTTAAAGGTAATGTTTGTCTCCAGAGAGACAGTTGAAAATGGCTTTGTGAGCACCTTGAGGGCCAGGACTATGAGTTATTTTTGTCTCACAATCGCTAGAGCCCATCATAGGACTGGCACATGAGCACTCACTGAATAAATGATTACATTTGTTGAGCAGAGTGGTGGAGAAGCAATAGAAATTGAGTCAGCCTTTGAGCTCATAGTATGGAGACAACAAAACCAACTGGAAGAACAGCTTCTGCAGTATGTGGCATTATGAACCACACTCCATGTCATCCAGGTGATTTTCACAATATAATTGCTGACTGTTTAATTTTTGGTAAAAATAAAATATCTCAAGACATTTTCCCTTATATTTAAGTCCTGCTTTCTTCCACAAGCATAATCTTTATAACTATCAAGTTTGATTTTATTACTCTTGGTTAAAATCTTCAGGACTCCCAAGTGCTGCCTCATAATGTTCACATTCTTTTTTTTTTAAGATTTATTTTATTGATTTGAGATAAGGAGAGAGAGAGAGAGAGAGAGAAAGGGAGGGCCCAGAGCAGTTTCCATAGCTGTACATCATTAGTTATGACATAATTTCATTCCACACAGATGGATGTGGGGCCATGCCAGGCGGGAACCAAACTGGGGCCTCCCACAAGGGAGGCAAGAAATTTTGGCAGTTACCACTTGCACCACAGTTCAGCATTGCGTTTGCATGCTGACCCCAGACCCTGGTGATCAATGGGGTGACAGATGTTGCAGCCAGATCGCCCTCACATCCCCAATGTCCACATTCTTGATAGAATTTAAGGTAGTTTTCGTAATTTGGAACCTACCTGTTTTTCCAACTTGTCATCCCCCTACTAATGAGACTCTTTGGCTAAACTTAGCTACTTCTAATTTACATAATTGGGCCATTTCATGGTGGGCCTTGCACCTGTCTCCTTTGCCTTTTTTCCTTTGCCATGCAGTTGGACATTCATGCACTTGTAAGATTCAACTCTAAAAATATCTCTGGCCTCATCTGTCTGTATGCTTTTATACATCGTTCTATTATAATATGCCAAATACATCATCACATATGTTGGTTTACACAGATATCTATATTTCAGGGGGCTTCCCTGATGGCAAGGATCACACCTTCATATTCATTCCTATATTCAAAGTGCAGATCACTGTTTTTATACACAGTAAATGCTCAGTAATATCAGGCTAAATGAATTAATGAATAACTCAATGAGCATTTTCTTCTTTATTTTCGCATTACAGAGGAACAATGTCTGTCTTCCTCCTCTTTTTTTTTCACACTCACATACTAACTTCCTAATTTTATGTCTATGAACTGAAGGAGAGCATGGATATAATCTTTCAACAAGATACATCTGAAAGAAGGGCCATTTCAATGTTTCACATGCTCTTGGAAATGTCTACTGACTTCTCTAGCAGTTCTCCAGTTGACTTGTTAGGGTCCTACAGATTGGGTTAATGTGCTCTGCTAGAGGGGTTTTTATAAAACATTTGCCTAACATGTAACACAGGAGACCTGCATCTGGTTTATTTAGCCAATCACTTTTTTATTTTTTAGATTTATTTTATTGTTTTTGACAAAGACAGAGAGAGACAGAGACAGAGAGGGGAAAGGGCCCAGAGCATTCGCCATAGTTGTACATCATCAGTTTTTGACACTGTTTTGTTCCACACAGGTGAGCAGGGGCTGCACAGGGCAGGAACTGAGCCGGGGGCCTCCTGCATGGAAAGCACACCCCAGTTCAGCATATGGGTACCGACTGGAGCCAAGATTCGATCCTTGGTCTCCAGGGATGCAAAGTGAGCGCTTAGCCCGCTGAGCTATCCTGGCTTCCCTGCCAATCACTTTTTTAGTTACTACACCATCTGTTGTGACTGTCTTTTATCAAAATGCAGTGAGTAGGTGACACTAATTCTAAATATTTAGGGTGTTTTAACCGATAGGAAATCTTAAAATAATATTTAAAGTAAATTCCATTAATAAAACAATACTTTTCCAAGTTTTAAGAAAGTGGATCTGGGTAAGGTAAGATGAATTTGAAGAAAATGTATTTTACTTAAACTTATTTGCATTTTCTATTTTGTAATACTTTGTATAGTCAATTATTTTTTCAGCAGGAAGGATAATTTATATACTGTGGTACCTCTTCTCAAAAGTACAGAGGAGAAATAAAAAGTGTGTGTACAGATGACATGAAGGAGAAGAAACTTATGGGTGGAAGTGCTGGGGGAATTATAATAGATGTTTTCAACATCCTAAAAACATGGAAGAAGCAGGTATAAGGAAAAATAATGTTTGACCTTCTCTAACTAGCTTTCCTTATTATCCTTAACTCCTCTTCTCTTTCCCTATTAGCGCCACCCAATTCTTAGAATTTCCCTAGGTTCAAATTCCAATAAATCTTCTTTTATTTCCTCTTTCAAAATGAACATAAATGAATTTTATTTTTGTGGTTTATCTTCCTCACAACTTATGAATGTTCTAATATCCTAATTCAGATTTTCACTCATTCACTTTTCACGTTAATTCTCAACTAACTGACCCTCTTCATCTGTAATTATTATCATGAAGATTTTGAATATTATTAAACTCTTCTCATTGACTACATTAACTTTAAAGTAATTCAATTAACTCAGCAAGTCACTGGTAGATGCAGATTTAACACCTCACAGATTTTGTGCATTATCAGTATTTGTAGTAAATAGATCTAAAAGATAAATGAAATCCTTGGGAACCAGATTTTTAAAGACTATTGTTTCTCTGCAAGATTTTAAGCAATTTTGGTAAGCTTTCAAACATGCATTCTAAATTGTTTCCCTAGAATTACAAATAGAACATCCCATGGCATTCCTCTGCAGTATTGGTTTAATAACTTCATTTCTGCAGTGCATGTATATTTCCAGCACTCAGCCAAAGGCTGTTCACTTGGGAAAACATGATGACTCTGACTCGGAGGCAGCAAAAGTTAGCAACTGGTAAAGTGTAGAACAATGTAACCTGCTAAAACCCTCATCATGCAAAACCTTTTGCTTTTTTTAACACTTAGCAGGGATAAAGCTGTGTGTGTGTGTGTGTGTGTGTTATTGTGTTATTGTGTTTCCCCAGTGCCTTGTTCCACTGCCACCATTAGCTGTGTCATATTCAAGTAAAACGGCTGTGGATTAAAGTAATAAGGGGGATGATAGAGAATGGTGAAGAGTCCTGTGTACATCTTGACAAAAGCAAAACTTGTTCATGGTATATGTCATTATCTTCCTTTAGGAACAAAGAATGGGTTAAAAGATTTTTTTGGGTAGAATTTTTTAGTTGTAGGCATACACCCCAGGCAACATAGTCCTGGGAGGGGTCACCAGGTACCACAAGAAGTTGTGGCATGTCCAGGGGAGACAGAAGACAGATGTAAAAGGAGGGAAAGGAAGACAGGTAGAAGATTACAAAAGAGTGTTGGGAGTAGGAAGGAGAGAGGACTTGAGAGAGAAAAAAGTGCCAATCATGGCAGAGACCCTTGAGGCTCAGGTGCTACTGAGAAACTACAGTGTGATAGATGGCCACCCTCCATTATGTGCATGAGGCTTTAGTGGAAACATAAAACATTAAATGAAAAATAATTCTACAGATGCCCCCTATGTTGGTAAACCTATTCAATACTTCTTAGTTAATTTAGGTTAGTTGAGTTCACTGACCTACAGTGATAACTTCTAGGTATTCTGTGGGCCACTATGACCAGAGAGTTTTTCTCTTAAGGAGTACTATTGAGTGATTCTTTCTTATTTTGATGATTTCTGGGTCTTACTAATTCTTGCAAGTGGCAATATAAGTATATTTCCTTAAGGAAATGCATTTTTTCTAAACATTCAAGGTTCCATATTAAGAACTCAGTGAGACTTTCTTAACTTGGTTAGTCTTCTAATTTGATATATAACAACTGAACTCTACTACTGGGTAACAGCTACCAGTGGGCTTACATTTAGATGATATTGTATTAATTGCTAGAGAAGAAAATAAATTCATGCCAAAAGTTTATTAATAAAGATGAACTAAATGATTTTTATTTTCTATTTAATTGCTTGACTAAAGGGGAAGTGAATGTTTGCAATGTTTTAGTTTGGAGAAGCCTATTTTGACAGTACTTTAAAACCTCATGTATCCAGATAGTCTCTGAAATGGCTTCATAAGTGCAAAGCCAACTACTCATAAGTTTAAGTTTTTTATCTGGTTTTATTAAAAAAAAAACAACAAGAAAAAAACCCCAAACAATATATATTAAATATATAACAAAACAATCAGCCAGTATAATTAATCATATGAACAGGCTACAAAAGAAAAAAAAAAGAACCTCAATAGATAAGGAAAAAGCACTTGACAAACTTCAACACCCATTCATAATAAAGACTAGCAAAACAGGAATACAAAGGAACTTCTCAATCCAGTAAAGAGTACATGTGGAAAACCTACAGCAAACATCATATTCAATGGTGAAATGTTGAATACCTTCTCTTAAGATCAAGAAAAAAGTAAGGATGTCTATTCTCACCACCCATATTTAATGCTGTTCTAGAGATCCTAGTCAGTGCAATAAGGTAAGAAAAATAAATAAGAGAAATATAGATGGAAAAGAAAAAAACTGCTTCTATTTAAAAATGGCATAATTAAGTGGAAAATATAACATAAAGATAATTATTAGAATTAAGAATTAGAACTTGGTAAGTTGGCAGGATAAAAGGTCAATATACAAAAATCAATAACTTTTATATATCAGCAATGAAAAATAAGATTAAATAACATTTCCATTAATAATAGTGTCAAAAAACACAAAATAAATTTTATTTAAGAAGAGAAATACATTTTTAAAAGATGTGCAAACCTCTCAACTGAAAATCACAAGATATTGCTGAGAGAAATTAAAGAAGACTAAATAAATGGGAACATATATCATGAATTTGGGTTGGAAGACTCAGTGTAATTAAAGTGAAGTTGGGCATAGATTCAGCATGATTCTGATAATAATCTCATCAATGCTTTCTTTGCTAAAAATTAATGGATTTAAAGTTTCATATGGAAACAGCAGTATCTAGAGCTTCCAAAGCAATCTGTAAAACAGGAGCAAAATTAAAGAGCTTTAATACTTTAAAATCTACTATCAAGCTACATTAATTAACATAATGTGGTATTGGCATAAGAATAGGCAAATAGATCAAAGCAGCAGAATTGAGAGCCAAGATATAGACCCAATACTTATATGGTTATTTGCTTTTGGATACGTGTACCAAGATAATTCAATAAGAAAAAAAAAGTCTTTTCTACAAATAGTGCTGGAACAACTGTATGTATGTATGTACATATATATATATAGAAAAAGTGGAGTTCATCATACACAAAAGCTAGTTTTAGATAGATCAGAGAACCAAATTTAAAAGCTAAAACTATATAGCTTCTAGAAGGGGATTTAAGAGAATATGTTTACAAACTGCAGGCAGAAAAGGTTTCTTAGGACACAGCAAATATACATAAAACAAACAAACAAACAAACAAACAAATAAATAAGTCTACATAAAAATTAGAAGGTCTGTTTATCAAAAGCCACAGTTAAGAAAGAGGCCAGCTACATAATGGGAGAACATATTTACAAAACCTATCTGACAAAAGACTTATATCCAGAAAAAAACCACCAAAAAACTGCTACTAAATAATAAATGACAAACAAATGAATAAAGTTGAAAAATATTTGAATATAATACAAAAGAAGATATCAATATACGAATGGCCAATAAGCAACGAAAAAGTGCTCAATCTCGTTAGTTTTCAGGGATTTCCAACATTATCCACAGTAATTTATCACTACACATTTGTCAGAATGGCTAAAACTAAAAAGACGGACAACAGAAAATGTTGATGAAGATGTAGACAACCGGAGCTCTCATACTTTGCTAACTTGTGTGTGCAATAGTTCAACCACTTAGGAAAACGTTCTGGCAATTTCTTATAAAACTAAATATGCACTTACCCTAGGACCCAGCAATTCCATTATTAGCTTCTTATCCATAGGAAATAAAACATAACCACAAAAAGACTTGTATGAGAATTTTCATCTCAGTTTTATTCATAATATTCATTAACTGGAAATAACCTCAATGTCTATCAGTGGGAGAGCAGATAAATAAACTGGGAATATTTGTACATTGGAATACTACCCAATGATAAAAAGAACTAGGATACATACAACAACATGAATGGACCTCAAAAAACATGCTGAGTGAAAGAAACCTTATACAAAAAAGTTCATTCAATTTATATAAAGTTTTAGAACAGTCAAAAATAATCTGCAGTGAAAAAAATCAGAACAGTGGTTGGCTCTGAGGGTAGGAGTAGAGACTGACTAGAAAGAGTATGGGTGAATTTACTGGAGTGATGGGGATGTTTGATATCTTTAAAGGTGTTTGAGTTACATGGGGTGTATGCATTTGCCAAGATTCACTGAATGGTACATTTAAGATTTGTACTTCACACTGTAATGAAATATTGAACTCTAGTTAATGATATGCATGCTAAAGTGCTTAGGTGTTAAGGTCCCTGATGCTTGCAACTCACTTTGAAATACAAGAGCAAAATGGATAGATGGATGGATAGGTGGAAAGATACATGATAAAGCACTAACTTGTTAATTCTAAAATTTAGGTGGCAGGTATGTTGGTGATCACTGCATAGTTCTTTCAACTTATGTTTGAAAATTTTCATAATAAAATATTTGGAAAGTGGAAAAGATAACGTACTGCAGTTGTCATCTTAGACTATACTTCTGGGCCTTCACAGTCATCAGTAATTTGCATAGAAAAGTACTTTAGAGGGAACCTTTTAACTTCAGCTGAAAGGAGTTTATTAAGCATGAAAATATTATCTGAACTTATTTTGACTAAAATGAACGAGTGTTTTTTAAGATTTTTTAAAATTGTTTTTGACAGAGAGAGAGAGAGAGAGAGAGAGAGAGAGATACAGAGATACAGAGACAGAGATAAGGGGGAGGGCCCAGAACAGTCTCCATAGTTACACATCATTGGTTTTTCCACATAGTTTCATTCCACAGGTGGGCATGGGGCTGCACAGGGCAGGAACTGGGCCGGGGTCTCACCCCGGTGAGAACTGAACTGGGGGCACTCCCCAGTTCAGCATATGGGTCCGCATGGGCCAGGGCCAGGATTTGATCCTCAGTCCCCGGGGCTGCAAAGTGAGCGCTTAAACCACTGAGCCATCCCAGCTTCCCCAGAGTGTTTTAATTTCTGTAAATCTTCTGAGGGTCTTTGTCAGTATGTCACTGCTTATCTCACCTTTTAAATTTAGGCCATAAGCATTGAAAGGTCTTGTATTTCTAGCACAGAACATATCATCAATAGTTAACAATAAGTACATCCTTCATTATAAAAAGCTGAGTTTTGAGTTGTAAATCTTGCTACCAATTAGCAAAGATACTTAATTCTCAATCCCCAAGTGCTATAACACACCCTGTGAGTGAGCTCTAGCTCTAGATGAGCTAAATAGTAAGCTCCAGAGGATGGAAATGGTCTTAACTTATTACTGTGTCCCTCAGTGCTAGCATAGTTCTAAGCACATGATAGATACTCAGTAAATACTTATGTATTATGAATTGGGTTCAGTTTTCTCACTAGAGTTCTAATTTGGTTTCTGTATCTTACCTCTGAACGGGCTAAATTAGCTAACTATAAAATACAAAGCTTAATTCAAATGACAATAAGAAAAACCAATGTTGACTCACAGGCTGATTTATCTGGCCTTTAGAAATAGGGAAGAGATAATCATAATGTAAAATCAGGCTATGTACTTTAGCCCAGCAGACCTCTTGAATGCTTCCAAATGTATTACTAAGCATCCCCAAACAGTTGGTCACATAACAGTTGGAAACTGGTGGACAGGGCCCTAAAATCAAATTAGGAGACTTAAAATATAATTCTACTGTAAGCTCTGAAATAGCCAAGCAAGGTTTTCGACTGACTACTCTTAGTTGACTTTATCTGCTGATTTGTTCATCTACAAATTCTAACTATTTTCACAGCAACATTTACACTATAGAGTGAGGAGGATAAGGTGTATAGTGGCCCCTGCTGGTGGGTGAGTCCTGTCAGGTAGCACCCTTCAGGCCTAGGGTGGGGGCACAATGCTAAGGAATGAATATCAGAAAAGCTGAAACAAGGTTAGTAGTGCAAAATAAGAGATTATAATATAATATGATTTAATATGATGTAATGTGATTCAACACAATATAATATCAAAACTTTTAAGAGTTTTAAATAGTTTCTGATGTTATATTTGATCCTTAGAACATTTTTTTGCTTGGCTATCTTGAGTCCTAGAATTCACAGATGAAGAAAGGAGTACCCCTGCCTGGAAAGGGGGAGTGTGGATTTGGAAGCCAAAGGCGGAATTTGTCTATCATGGATGGGAAATTCTAGTGTCTAAACGTCTTATGAAATGGGATGGAAAGTGACAAAGATAGTATCTGAAGCAGACCCATCACAGGGCAGTTCCATGGAGTCTCCTCAGCAGGGGCACTCTCTAGAAATTACCCATGCCTAGAGGAAGCCTTTTCAGATTAAGTCTATAATACTGTGAATCTTAAAACATAAATCACAGTGACTCTTTCTGAAACCTGTTTCCTGGAAAAGCTAACTGCCTATAACTCTTTTTTTGACACTTGGGACACAAACAACCAATATTAAGTAACTTAGAAAAATGCTTTAAATAGTTGTACTCTATTGCATTTCTTTATCTAAGGTACCATTCTCCCTGACATTCTATATATGCTGCAATAAAAGAGGATAAACTAACAAAATTTCCTTCCAAAATTTCTTTCTTTTTTCTTTTATAGAGAAACAGACCCAAATGTATTTTTCTCATTTCCACATGGTTGAGGGCGAAAAGAGAGTTTGTATTATTGTGGAAATGCTTTAAGCATTTATTAAAGATGTCAGAATGCATTAGAAGCCTTGGGCAGAATGGGAACAATGATGGCTTTTTAGAAACTACAAGGTGATAAAGAAAGTGACCACTCACAGAAAGTACAGCTCAATATGCCTCACATTATGGAGAATAAACTCCATCTCCAGCTTAGTCATTAGCATTTGTAGGAGGCATTGTTTATGAAACCAGAGGAGAATTTCCAAAAAAAAAAAACAAAACCAGTGTACTTCAGAGGGAAACTAGGGGAAACCATCTGTAGGTTTAAGAACCATTATATGAAATAAGAATTCATTTTGTTCAAGGGGAATCCACACACACACACACACACACCCATTTATAAATATGCAATATATATGTATATATTTATACTTATATTTATATACTGCTGAAATTTAATCCACTTAGCTCATCCCCCAAGTATGAAACATTATATTTAAAACAGAAAGCACAACTGATTATATTTTAAAAACTACACCAACTTAAATAAAATATTGAATAATTTTTAAAAGCTATATTTAAAGGTAAGATAGCCCAACTCAGATTTACATTGGATTAAAACCAAGAGAAAGCGTGTAGAAACTTTGCCTGTATCCTACTTACTCCACTGCGCCCAACCCTGGCCTGGAGAAATTTCCCCAGAAGATAATTAAGACCTGCTAAATAGTAAGAAAATTCCATCTACCTAGGTTGCATAATTTTAGTTGCCTATAGAAATACCCTCACAAAATTACAGAGTAATATCATAATCATTAATATTCCTTCTTCAGGCACTTTAATTATTACTACCTTGGTTCTGCCACATCAACTGCCACTCCTATACCTGCTCTGCTTTCTACCTTGTAAAAATGGGTTAAAATATTTCATCTATTAAAGTAGTTTCTACATTTTTTAGCAAGGTGGGTAGGTGGGAGTTGTACTATTTTGTTCATGCATTTTCATTTTATTGGAGTTTCAGGAGAAACCGCCATGTTTAATTGGTATCCTACCTGTTTTTAGAAATCAGAGAGTTACATTTGCAGCAGTAGCTAGCCTTCTTTGTAGGTTTTCTTCACTTTTAATTATTTTGCACCTAATTAAAAAAAAACTCTTATAATTATCCTAAAGTACTTTATTGTATCCAACCTAAGATTATAAAACATTGTTCTATGAACCTCTAAGAGAAAAAATAACACTGACATTTAATCTATGAAAGAATGCTAAGATCTGTTGATTTTTAAGATGCATGCTGATTTCAGAGAGATAAAAATGAGGAAAAATATTCATTCATAAAACTGACAAAAATGGTATCTGTCATATTGCTTTCTCCTCGAACCCTGTTTGGAGACAGGTAGAATGTTTATAGTAAATGAGTTCATGAGCCTCCACACTGCACTGAGCTTCCGACTTTGGTGGGGGGAACTGACAATAAGGGCAGGCTGACTCCACGTCTGGTCACACAGGGGAACATACTCACAGACCAGCGATTCTCTGAGACGTACATAGTGAAAAGCTTTCTCCTCATTACAATGTTTGTATCTTTAGATCCCACAGCAATTACAGACCTTGCAAATGATATGCAGTCAATAAAGATTTGTGGAATTAATCTCAAGTACTTCTACTGATAAACTTATAAAAGGCTTTATGTAAACTTCTATTGGCTGCTTTCTTTTTTTAAAAGGTACCAAGTTAAACCACAGGTTAAATTTAAGATATATTTTGTTATTATTTAATGAGAGTAAATAAGGCACCAAACATGGTACCTGACCCAGAGTAGGTCTTCAGTGAATGTTTGCTGCTTAAGTAAGCAAAATAAACTAGATCTTTCTTAAGCTATCAGGAAATAAAAGTTTGAAATGTCAGATGCTGGAATGGCTTAGCAGGTTAACTGCTTGCTTTGCAGCCCCGGGGACTGAAGATGTAATCCTGGCCCAGGTCTGTGCAAACCCATATGCTGAACTGGGGTGTGCTTCCCATGCGGGAGGCCCCCAGTTCAGTTTTTGCCCCCAGTTTGGCCGCTGGCTCGAGGGGTGTTCCTCCCCTGCTGGAGGCCCTCAGCCAATTTCCCACCCTGTGCACCCCCTGCCCACCTGTGTAGAATAAAACCATGTTGAAAACTGATGATGTACAACTATGGAGACTGCTCTGGGCCCTCTCCCTTCTCTCTGTCTCTCTCTGTCTCTGCCTCTCTTTATCTCTGTCAAAAACAATAAACTAAATCTTTAAAAAATTTTTGAAATGTCAACTGGGCAAAACACTTCACTGAATTCAGTATGATACTATGGTCTTGATTCTTGTACCTACATAGAGTATCACCATGCTACATGGGTGACATTTTGCAAAACTGATCAAGACGCTATGGAATTCAAAATAAGGTGTGGTCTAGGCTGAAAGCTAAACAATCTTGTGATCTGGACTGAAAGCCAGAGCTTAGGCTCCTCATCTATAAATGGAAGGAACTAAAATGAGTTCGAAGACCCTTTCTAGCTCCCAGCATTGATTGTTTAAAATAAAATCATTTAAGTGCATTCTTCTAAATGAAATTACGAAGAGATCCATTACTGAGCTGCCATGGGATCCTGACCTCTATACCCTCACATGAAAGTCCAAGGACAGGTCTTCATGTCCTCTAAGGATGGTTTTTCTCATTTGTGAGAAAGCCTCTTATTAAATAATCCGCCTTTGGTAATCATGCTTTCCTTGAAAATGAATCCATTGAATTAAAAGTCAACAGTTATGATTTTAGGTGAGTGCGTGCTATTTAGCACTGAGGACTGAGTTTAAACCAGAACAATGTAATTTAATTGGCAGTGTGGCACATCCACACCTCTGACCATCATATCTCCCCCTAATGGGGCCCTCTGTTATTTCTCTGACATGACAGCAAATTTTCCCACTCTTTCAAGCACTTTATAAGGATACATTCACCTGGAAAATACTTTAATTGCCTATAACTACTCACAATCTATTAAGAGTGGAGTATAGATTTTCATTAATAAAACAATACAGTTTTGGAATGCAAAAGTAGATTTCTTTTACACAGCCAAAAGGGAACAAAACCTCTTAACTCAAATTTCTAAGTTTATCATCCAACAGAAGCTTATGACTCTTGTGAAGAACTAGCTTGTCATGCATAAGGGACTAGATAATTCAACTTGCAGATCCTAAATAGAAAGAAAATCTTTAGGACAGATTTGGGAGCACTGACAGAAAATGAATCATATGTGGTCCTATAATGAAATGCAGTGGATGAAAGTTTAAGACTAAACACAAAGGTTAAAGTACACAGTAGAAGGATATGATTATTTTCTTCACATACATCAAGATAACTTGCAGTAGAATGTGGATCTTTTCAATGCCAAAGGAGGTAAAAAACCAAACTTGCCTTGAATTTGAAGAATTTGAAGAATGTCAGCAGCAAGTGATTAACACAGGCAAATGAATTATGAGGCAAGATTACCGAGGCTGTAGTCTTATACAGCGAATATAGGCCTAAACCTATGTTTTAACTGTAAAATTAGGGGGTCGTCTTATACGCCCGGTTGTCTTATACGCCGGAAAATACGGTAAGAAAATTTATTGTGTGTATGCTGGCCATGTGTAACCTCTTGCCATGGAAGAGAAAGGCAGAGATAGGATTTTATCTAAGTCACAGGGGTCTCCAAACTACGGCCTGCGGGCTGGATGCGGCCCGCGAGTCCCTCTCATCCAGCCCGTGGAAACCTTTTTATCTGAATAAAATAATATTAAATAAATAATTAAAAACAACATCTATGATTCTTTTTTATTTGGACCTCGATTGTGTAGTCGACCCCCAAACTGCTGTTTGATAGTTAATGCGGCCCGCGGGCTAAAAAGTTTGGAGACCCCTGTCTAAGACATGAAAGCAGTAGCAGTTCCATTGCCACTTCATGTTTATACAATAGAGAAAGTGAGGTACAAGGGTGATATTACATAATCTGAGAGGTTCAATCAGTGGTGTGCTGATGATAAAGATTTAGTTCTAATTTTAAGTTATGTAGGTGTCCAATCAGCTGAGATAATCAGGGAATAGCAAGCAGTTTTGTGAGTCTTGGCTCTGGACCATTTAAATCTCCATGCAAAAATTTGCTTTCCAAAACAAATCTGATGGTTGTGCTGTCACCTTCTTTCCTTACTGGCCTAGTCTGTTTTAGGTGCTCAAAGCATCCTGCTGTCACCACACAATGACAATGACGTGGGTGCATCTCTGTCTCCTTGAAGGCATGCTTTACATCTTGCTCATATTTGTACCCCTTGCCCCCAAACACAGTCTGTAACATGCTAGATGTCTATAAATGTTAAATTACTGGACCAACAGATTTTTCAAAGAGGGCGTTTCAACAAGGAGTTTAGCTAATTAACTAAGGAAATACAGTCTGAGTGCCTGGCAAGTTTCCAGATCATGAGTTCCGAAGGTGAAGGGATATCCCAAAGACTTGGTGGAGCTCCGACTTTCTCTTATTTCCAGAGGTTTTTAAATATGAGCCAAGATGGCTGATAAAACATTTTAATTCTGACTTGAAGAAACCTTCTCTACAGCAATAGTTATCCTTGACCCTGACCTATGTGTAAACTACAAAATCAACAGGACTGGTGATTTCAGATTTCTCAAATATTTTCAGAAGGTAGAACTGATCAAACCAAATTGTCTCATTTGTTCCTTCTTTGATACAATCCGAACCACTAAGCAAGTTAGCAGCCTCTGAAAACTTGATGCCTGAATTTTAACTATTTGAGTTCAAACACTTTCTTTAATGTCAAATGCTTTTCTTAACATCAGTTAAAATGCAGTTGGCGAGATCAAAGATGGAAGCATGAGAGGAGCACGCCCATATCTGCCTGGGAAGGGCCTTGTGAACAGAGGGGAATCCACAGGGGAAACCCTGAGAAGAAACCTCAACTAAGAGAACCACACAACGCAGAACAACACACAAAGGTTAGAGAAAAAAGGGGAGAGCGGGAGAGGAAAAGGGAAGCAGCGGTTTGGGGACAGAGACTCGGAGCGCGGCCCGGGCTGGCAAAAACAAAGGGGGATTGGGGGACTACGGTCACAGTGGAGCTGGATCGAGGGTGGGCTGGAAGCCGAGACCGAGGGAACGTGGAATCCCCACAAGACTGTGGACAATTTAACATCCGATCTCAAGGGACAGCAAACAGTGCCCTAATCAGATCACAGAGCCTAAAGTGGAACAGGGACTGTGGAGCAGGGCAGCTGCACTTCCCGGCGGGCGAGGTGAGAGCAGGGCACCAGCCCACAACAGCTCAGCACCCCTGATTTACGGACGAGATTGACTGTGAAGGAGCACCTTCTGAAGACAGGGCTCTTGGAGTGAGGGCTGGGGCTTGAGTGGGTATAGCTGCATTGGACGTGCTTACAGTGAATTCGGCGGTCTTAACAGAGCCAGGAGCATAGAGCCGCTGCCACCCGAGCTATGGCCTGTGCGCACAGGGCTTTCAGAGCCCCGCCCACCGGGCCACTGCACATTGCTGCGTGCACGCACCCAGGCTTTCAGGGCCCCGCCCACCGGGCCGCCACAGCACCACTGCCTGCTCGCCAGCGCACTATAGGGCTTTCGGCCCCCTGCCCACCGGGCCGCTACAGCACTGCTGTGTGCTCATGAGTGCACAACTGGGCTTTTGGTGTCCCGCTCACCGGGCCTCTGGGGCTTTGTAGCCTGCGCGCACAACAGGGCTGCCGACCCGGTCGCCGCGGTGTCATTGCCTGCACTCAGGACTGCGCGGCCGACCGGGGCCTCTGCCAAGCTCCAGCCCATCAAAGTGCTGGCCTGCAGGCATGGCTTACAGATATGATTGAAGGAGGCGCAGCCAGGTGGAGGAGAGAAAGACCAGAGCTCCTGCGCCCCGCCTGCACTGACCCACCCGCACCCCTGCTGAAAGAGGAATCTGCTATTGTGTCTCAGGCCCGCCCTAGCTCCTACTCACATGCCCCCAACCCTGGCCACATCTTTACTACCCTGCTATCTAACAGCTAAGACAGCAACCTCAAGTGCCCCAGGACACAGAAGCTGTCTACTTCCCCCAACCCTCTCCCAAAATCTCCTTCTCCCACAACTGAGTCCAAAAGAAAAAATAAAGAGAAGCCCATCAGAGAGGCAACCCCCCAAAGGGAAAACAGACTCATGCATAAAGCAAAAAGAACCACATCAAACACAATGCACACCTCAGAATCCAAAGCCCCTCCAGAAGATCAGGGGCAGTCTTTAGTAAAGGACCTTGCACACTTGGAATCAAATCTAAGTGAAACAGAATTCAGGGCTGCATTAATCAAGACACTCAGAGAGCTCACTCAATGCTGGCAAAGTA
>PVKE010022601.1:0-25421 GCA_004027555.1 Craseonycteris thonglongyai | reverse complement strand
GTTCCTCTTATTCTGCTTTTTATCCTTTATCCCTAATGATCCTTGACTTCCCTTTATTGTTCTACATCATTGCATCACAAACAGCCTCAACCCACATACACCACCACTTCTCTGCTTTGGTATACCACTCAACAAATTAAGGTGATCTTTTTTAAATGAAGAAACCAACGTGTTTCATTCACTACAAAAAAAAAAAAAAATGTGTGTGCTCACCTCTTGCTCTTTTCTATGGCAATGAGAGAAAACTCGGCCAGGATTCAGTACCTGCAGTCTGCCTGATTCCTTTGACATTTCTTTGTCACCACTTTCAAAGTCCCCCATGATAATCAGTTCTATTCATCCATTGAAAATCCTATGCGGGTCATATCTCCAACCCTTGCAACAACTCTTCAAGTCAAGGATTGTTGTCTTCATTTAGACATGAGGAGGTTAAAGTTGAGGAATGGATTCCCTGAAGTCACAAGGTAAGGATGTGGTTGCCAGAATGAAGATTTCCCATGGGGATTTGCCTGCCAGCTCTCAGTGCATGAATAGCAGGAGACAGAAGGGCTTCTCCCACTTGAACACGGTGATGCTTTAGAACAGCAGTCCCCAATTTTTTGGTTACCAGGGGCTGGTTTCAGGCGAGACAATTTTTCCACAGACAGCCAGGTGGAGGGGGCAGGCTCAGGATGATTCCAGCATATTACATTAACTGTGCACTTTGTTTCTATTATTATTATACATTATAATCGATAATGAAAAATTCTACAACTCACCATAATGCAGAATCAGTGGGAGCCCTGAGTTTGAGTTCTGATATTCATCTGTAAGCAACTGATTTATGATGGTCTTTGTGCATTGAAACTTCTCTGCTAATGTGAATCTGTATTTACAGCCGCTCCCCAGCACGAGCGTCACCGCCTCAGCTCCACCTCAGATCATCAGGCATTAGATTCTCATAAGGAGCCACAACCTAGATCCCTCGTGTGTGCAGCTGACAGTAGGGTTCGAGCTCCTATGAGAATCTAATGCCACCACTGATCTGACAGGAGGCGGAGCTCAGGCAGTAACATGAGTGACAGGGAGTAGCTGTAAATACAGATGAAGCTTCCCTCACTAGCCCCCCTCTTATGTCCTGCTGTGTGGCCCCGTTTCTAACAGGCCACAGGCCATTACCAGTCCACGCCCGAGGATTGGAGACAGCTGCTTTAGAAGGACTTCCAACTCTAATGTCATCAACAGCTTATTGCTCAGAGAGATTGTCTGTGTCGCAGTTTCCCAATTTGCATGAGTATACTAACTAGCCTACCACTGGTTACAGGTGTGTGAGAGAGCTCTCTCAGTTCTCAGGGTGGCCTGAGAGCCATCTGGAACAAGACAGCTCTCTAGGTTGCTGTCTCCAGCAACAAGCCTCTTCATCCATTGACTCCAGTGGGCTATGCAGAATAACTGTCTATGGGGGTAACAGAGGAGAAAAGGAAAAGGAAACAAAACAAAAACAGTCTGTAAACCAAAACGAGAAGTAGGAATGTTTGGCTGTTTGAGAAATGACACATATGGAACAGAGAGAAGTAAATCTCTTAGTTCAAAGAGGAACAGAAAGAGTTAAGCTAAATAATGTAGAAATGTATGGGGTTACTCATCAGTGCATCTATCAATATTAAATTTTAAAATGAAATGGAATGGCGTGAGAAAGGCTGTAAAAGATAGATGCGGTGAATGGAGGTAGGAAGAAACAGAGTCACAATGTTAGTTAGATGGTGGGAAAACAGAAGAGCAAAGAAAAAAGAAAAACTGGTAATTGAGATACCTAAAGCTACTATTAGAACCAAACAACTCTTAGACACAGACAACAGTTTAGTAGTTGCCAGAGGATAAGAGGGGAGGGGAGCTGGGAGAAGAGGGAAAAGGGGGTCAAATATATGGTGACAGAAGGAGAATTGGCTTTGGGTAGTGTACACACGTTGCAATAGATAGGTGATGTATTGTAGAATTGTATACCTGAAACCTATATAATTTTACTAACCAATGTATCTCTGATACATTTAATTAAAAAAAAAAAAATTAAGCTGTTGTTAGGAAGCCGAAGCTAGGACTTTGGAGATAGTCAGATGCCAGCTTTCTGAGCTACTCATTCTAATTGCTGTAGTGAACCGCAGAATTTCATAGTCCAGTCATTGGTTATCAATAAGATACAAAGGAATGTTGGAAAGTCATAAATCCTTCTTGTAGGCAGGAAACTTAGAAATCATCAAATACTGCTCTTTATTATTGGCAATAATCACTTCCAAAATATCTAAACAATTGACTTCTAGTCTCTGCTCAAACAACTGTATCGTGGAGGGTGGGAGACCACTTCTATATCAATCAAATAAGTGATCAATTACAAACTGGGTGGGGGGAAATCGTGAGTTCAACATTTCTTATTCTGCAGACTCACATGCCGCCTGCTAACGAAAACTGTCTGCTTCCACGCTTGCAGTTCCAGAACTAAGCTAGAAGTACTATGTTAGTATTGGTTCATTTTATGTAATAAATCTTCCCTGAAATACAATTTTAAATTCACTTGACATTTGGAAATTATTTGCATTTGGGGTAGTCAAACTTTTGTATAAAGTATTTGCTCTTATGAGCAATTTAAAATTTTATCTTTTATCACCACCTGGTGGTAGAACATTTTCTCGCCCCACCGCTTTTTTTTTTTTTTCTTTTTCTTTTTGTACTTTAAGTTCTTTTTTGTTTGTTGCTCTAGGAAATCTCTAAACCAAGAAAACGAGTTGACTTTAGCATTGAGAGTCAAGCTTTAATATACACTAAGCATACTGTAAGCCCTTAGTAAAGATCTGTTTAATGAGTGAGGTTTTCATTTTATTTAGTGGATTGCAATGTCTATGATCTTTTCATTTAAATTGCATAAAGCTCTCAAATGTGAAGAATGAAAGTGATCCACAGTATTATCTTACCAGAGGTATTTCTTTTCTTTAAATTTTCATTGATTTTTTGTTGAAGCTAATAGACCTACATGATGAAAAAGTAGTTAGCTAAGGCATTTTACTATTTCAAGAAGTTAAATACATTAAGATTACAATATTTAAAAGATATTTTTCTTGATACAATAATGTAAGAGAAAATTTGATTAAAATGTATTAAATATAAATAAAAATCTATAACCAATTATGCAAATTCCTGATTTGTACTAGGAAAAAATAATAATAATAAATAAAAACAACTAAGCAGGTCATCTGTGGTATACCGTCGCCACCTGGTGGGCTAAAAAAGAGGTACTAAAAGTCTTTGAATCTTAAGGTGGAATTTTCATTGCCAGAAAATTCCTAGTTAGTATTTAAATGAAATTTAATCACTGGGAACAACAGCAATAACAAGTCTTACACCAAACTTACATACCAAACAACTGGATAGTTAAAATGCCAAAAGGCATTTGATTGAAAATTATGAGTCAGAGTTATTTCTAAGACTCCAATTTGGCAACATTTTAGGCCAGCTACTTATCCCTCTTTAAGGTGCAATTCGACATATGTCAAAGAAAGAAAGAAAACTGTGCAGGTTATACTCTTCTCAGTTCTTGCAAATGTGTGACTTTGGGGTCATAGCCACTTGAAGTCCAAATGCAATTTACATTAATTTTTCTTTTTTTAATATTTGTTATATTTCTGAGTATATAATCTGCTTAAAATTGATATTCTGTACCTACTTTCTCATTTTTGATCAAATGAAATATTCACTTGTTCAATATTATTTTGGACCATATGTTCCCAAAAGGATGCTAAACCGCTCCATTTCTAATTGCTAAATTCTATGGTATGAAAATATGAATCAGTAGCATTATATGTTTATGAAATATGTACATTAATAATTTCTGTAGACAGTATTTACACTAAACAATGCTAAGAGCTCATGTGTATTACAAGATTCTATCATTGCCTGGCTACCTGTTGAATACTTAATTTGGTATAGACTACTTGAGAATTTACATAGAGCATTGCATCTGCAATATAAATAAGTGAAAGACACAAATATTTAATATGACTAACTTGTTTCTTTTACTTTAAAATGCATGAAGTGTTTTATTATCTCTCATAATAAAGGACAGAGGTGCTTTAAAAAGATCAGACTGCTCATGTTAAAAATATTTTTATATCAACTATTTCAACTTTTTTTAGGTCATCTCTACAAATGAAAACTGGTTAGGGTCTATAAATTAGAACATATCAAGATTTATGCTTATATAAGCACACATGTTCTTATTCTATAATAAGAAAACTAGAAATGTGATAGGGCTTACCACAGTATGTGACGTATTTAAATCAAGGAGCAAACCTTTTATAAGAGGCAGAGTGTGAAACTTAACAAGGACCCGACATCACATGTCATTTTTATTAGTATTATGTACATCTTATTCCTTTTGGTCTTGTCTCCATTATAAACTACCCTTTCATTTCACAATTTTGTTAATAAATTTGCATATGCTATATGTATACATGTATGTTATACCACAAACCCTGCCCAAAAAGTGCTGGTCTTATTAAAAAGTAAGTAGATGAAATGTTCTTATGAGCATGGATGCAGTTTTTCAGTTTAGTAATTGGCAATTACTACATCCCTGCCTCTGTTGAAACGATTAAAAGAGAATCATTTCCCAGAACTACAGGTGCAGGACAGATTGGAGTCATTATGCAAAAGAACAGAAATCTGGAGAGAACCCCAGTGAATAAAAAAGCCATGTTCCTGGCCATCCATTTGCCTTTAGCTCTGTGATTTTTTCTACTTTATTTGGATATACAACATGAACTAAGCAAAAATTATAATGAATCCCAAATAAACCAGTTAAGGTCAGAAATCTATGCCTTGAATTGAAATTTCCAGTTAGAACATACTGGGGGCAGCAACGGGCTACAGGCTAAACTTGCATTTATATATTTTAAAAGCTGAAGTTCATGTGGGGGAAGTGACAGTTGGAAATATATTACATGAGTTTTTAGAAATTTACACATATTCTGCTGTTTTTCTAAATTTCCCCATTGGGATCTATCCCAGAGGGCTAGCACTTACCCTAACTGGTCTGTTAAATCTGTCAGCCCCTAGTCAAAGTATCAGAAATCTCAATCTCAAAGTCACTCAGGTACCAACTGTTGGTCACCTTATATTGTTTTCTGAGCCCTCTTCCGAGAAAGAGGTTTGAAAATTTATCGATGGCTTTGCCATCATGTTTTCATAATTCCACACAGTCAGTACCTTGTAAGTGACTTCCTCAAATGTTCTCCCAAGTATCTAACCTTTCTTCTAGCTAGAAAGAACAAAGGAATGGAAAGGAAATAAAGCATGCAATGTTCAAAACCTTCTGTAACAGAGGAGGGAAAGGTAAAACAGGTGTGGAAACCAAGAGAAGAAGTAGGGATGCTTGGATGTTTGGGAATTGACACTTGTGAAACAGAGAAGTAAATCTCTTAGTTCAAAGATGAACACAGGGTGTTGGGTTAGACGGTGGAAATGAATGGGGCCACTCACGAGTGTGTCTATCAGTACCAAATTTGAAGAAGAAACGGAATGGAGTGAGAGAGGCTGTAAAAGACTGGGTGGAAGGAGGAGGCAAAATGTTAGACGGGAGAGAAAAGCGAAGAAAAGAAAAAAAAATGGTAATTGTGATAAATACCTTAAGCTGCTGGTAAAATATATGTAATTCATGAGTTGATCGTTCAGCATCTAACAATGACAATGACCTTGGAAAAAGAAAATTACATTTAGAAAGCTTCTATTCCTAAATCTCTGGGGACCAAAGGCTGTTATGAAGCCCTTTCAAGAGTGAAGCGTTTTTGCTTCTTTGTGCCTTTCTTTCTCTTTTGATCTTTCCTAGGGTTGAAAGCGGGGTTTGGGTTTTTGTTTGTTTGTTTTTGTTTTTTTCAGTAGATCATCTGAGAGAAAAAGACGAAGTGGGAGAGTATTCTAAAAGCAAAAAGGGGAAGAGGGGCGTTGGGTGACGGATGGGGACGCTTCTGGCTGGGAAGGCGTGAAGGTGGGAAGATCTGCGGAGGAGTGAGGCTAAGGCCGAGATAAAACGAGGTGAAAACCGAGGGGCGGGGGCTGCGAGGCTGGGAAAGGCCAGGAAGTGGGGCGCACGTGTGCAGGACTCGGGTCCGCCCCGGCATTCGGCGGCGCTTCTCACCATTGTCCCCGTGGCTCTCCGCCCGTGGAAGCTTTAGGAAACGTTTCCTTCCTCTGTGTCACTGAGCCCCTCCCTCCTGTTCAATGGAACGGCTACTCAGCCTCGGCGTAGGGACCTTGGTGGGAAGGTGCCGCTTCTCTCGCTCTTACACATGGAGGCAGCCTTTCCCCTTCCTGATGGGAAGAGGAGGGAGGGGTCCCGGGAGGAAGCCGATTGCCTCATATCTGCCCTGCACACTTTGTAGCCCAGCGGTTCCGCTGGCCCCGGGGCGAGAACGCGGGGTTCCGTGACGTTTCGGCCAGCCCGGCCCACGTCCTGCAGCCGCTAGGAGGTCGAAGGCAAGCTGGGCGGCAGCTGATTCTCTTCGAATGAAGAGAAAGCGCAATTCCCTCCCTAGGCTCTGGGGACCTGAACCGCGTTCCAGAGCACCTAGGCCGGAAGTGTGACCCCCGCCCCCCTACCCCCGAGACAACTCCAAGGCGAGGGGGACGGGGGCGAGGGTGGAAGGGAAGGTCAATACACGTGCATTTTACAACCCAGAGCCTGAGCAGTGTCTCCTGGCCTCACCAGCATGCTTTCTAGGGCAGGCACTGGGCCAACCAAGCTTTCCCCGAGAAAAGTTGGGGCGAAAAGAAGAGCGCGCGTGGTAGGCTGGGGAGATGGAAAGATGGGGTGGGGGTATTTTTAGACAAAGTGCAGCCTTGCCTCATCTCCGAGATTGGGGACTAGGGGGCTCTGGGGGGACAGTGGGGAGGGAGACAGCGCAGGGACAGCTCCTGGGCAGGGCAGCCTTGGAGAAGGGACTCAACTTCCTGGCCCGACCTTTTCTTCTGGGGGCTGGAGGCTGAGGCACGAGCTGCCCTCCCCCTCGGGAAGGGTAGCGGGAAGGGTGGTCCAGGAACAGCGCGGTGGAAGTGAGTACGACCGCCTCCCCGCAGCCCCCAGACGTGCACAGCGCTGCTCACCGGGGCCCCTCCCGCGTCTTCCGCCCCCAGATGGACGAGCCCGTGGCGCGGAGCCAGAGCCCAGGCCGGCCCCTCCCCCGCCCGGGGCCCGCGGCGCTGAGCGCAGTCTAGCACCGACTTCAGGGGGCGGTGTCTTCGGAATGGAAAGGCGGCCAAGAGGGCGGAGGAAGGGGAGAGGCGGTGGAGAAGCTATCTGTGGCTATAAAAGAGCGGCCCGGGGTGCCCGGTTCTTGCACTCGCTGGAAAGCCTCTCCGAGCCAGGGGCCACTCCAAAGCCAGGTCGCGCAGTAGGGCGGAGAGGACAGAGCCCTGTGCGGAAGGAGCAGCCGAGGGGCTCCAGGCGCCGATCCTCGCGTGGCCCGCTGCCCCCCAGCCAGGGAGGCGTCCCAGGGCGCTTCTTGTCCCCGCAGCAGCGGCCCCACCAGCGCTTGCTGAGCGGTGCCTCCAACTCTGCGCTGGAAGCAACCCTTCCAGTTCGCAGGCAGAACTGCCGCGCCTCTACCCTAGTGACTCCGGGAGCCCTGTCCGGCCGGCTCTGCGCGTACTTTCAAAGACTAATAGAAACCGTTCACTTGAACCATTTAGAGCGAGGTCAGGGAGGCTCTGCACGCCCGACCCCAACAATAGCCTTCTCGCTCCGTGCGCTGCAGCGCGCGGTGCCTCCCGGAGCTGGGGTTGGCGAGCGGACCCCGCGGGGTTCCGAAGGCCCACGGCAGGCGGCGACATGGGGCAGGCGGAGCTGGCGCGGCAGTCTAGGGGCTCCCAGCCCGCTCCCGCGCGGCTGCTGATCGCGGCGGCCGCGGCGCTGCTGGTCGTGCCGGGCGCGCACGGGCGCCCCGCGGAGGAGGACGAGGAGCTGGTGCTGCCGGCAGTGGAGCGCGCCTCGGCTCACAGTGCCGCGCACCTCCGCCTGGATGCCTTCGGCGGGCAGCTGAGCCTAGAGCTTCAGCCGGACCACGGCTTCCTGGCTCCCGGCTTCACGCTCCAGACCGTGGGGCGCAAACCCGGGCCCGACGCGCAGCTTGCGGCCCAGGTCGGCGACCTGGCGCACTGCTTCTACTCCGGCACGGTGAACGGCGACCCCAGCTCGGCTGCGGCTCTCAGCCTCTGCGAGGGTGTGCGCGGAATCTTCTACCTGCAGGGAGAGGAATACTTCATCCAACCCGCCCCTGCCGCCGCCACCGTGCGCTTCGCCCCCGCCGCTGCCAGGGAGGAGCCACCCACCGGGCCCCAGTTTCATCTCCTGCGGAGGAGGCGGCGGGGCGGCGGAGGAGCCACGTGCGGGGTTATGGACGACGAAGCGCAGCTCGCGAGGGGAGCGGGGCCAGAGGGCGAGGACACCGGGGCGCAGTGGCAGCAGAGGGACCCGGCGCCACAGCGCGCGGGGCAGCCAACAGGTATCAGTCCCCGTAGGGTTACTCTCACTTGTCCCTCCATTCGTCCTCCTCCCCTGCTTTCTATGTGCGAAGCGACTTCAGGGTAGAGACTCCTGTTTGCTGATAGCACCGAGACTGGCTGTGGAGGAGTAAGTTGGGGATCCTGTTAGAGCCCTTAATTCCTTTTGCTTGAATAATGAATGACCAAGACAAAACAGGCAACTCAGTGATTTTCTGCTGGGGCAAAGTGTTTGGACCAGGAAGGGAGAATTGGTAAACCATCTCATTCCATTTTAGTCGAGTGTGAGCATGTGCAACTTCTTTCCATCCCGTTACTTTCTGTGATTGTGCATGTGTTCTTTGCTCGTGTTGCAACTTTGCACGAGTTTTGTAACTGCAGCCTGTGTGCAGAGGAGGGCCGGGATGGAACGCTGAGGAGCTGTGGTACTCTCAGAATGTGCAGCCCGCGAACCTGCCTCGCTGCGCTACGACCTCTGTTCGGCTGACCTCTGTGCCCTTCTCCCTCTAAGGGGCTGACCCCATGGGCTGGCAGCAGCGGGGACTTTCTGCAGAACTTGCTTGGGAGGTCTTAGCCCAGCTTGCCCCGCCTCTCTGCGCCTCCCACCGGACCTCCCAGCTGGCGCTCCCTCTCGCGGCCATAACTCTGCTCTCATTAGAAGTTAGTCACCGCTGATCCTTCCTGCTCCATCGTCTCCTGATTCTTGTGTGCCGTGCTTACTGTCCAGTGACGTTCATTCTCTCACTTGTGGTGCTTTCTTTCTTCTTGAACTTGCTCGCGTGTCTTGTGTGAAAGTTCAGTGCTTTCCCCGGTACACCCGCTCCTCGAAGCAGTGACGTGGTTTACAGCCCAGTTTAGGAATTCCTCGGAGGCCGGGTCTCAGGAGTCCCAGGGCTCTTTCCTAAATAATCAACCGTGGCCCAAGGCAGGAACTTATTTCCCCGGGGCAGCGGGAGTGGGGCCATAGGCTGCTGGGCAGAGTGGGTGGTCTTTGTGCCTGGATTTGGCAGGAGGAGGGCACCCCAGGGACCCCTGGAATGAGAGAACAGCAGTGCAGGCTGATTCCTCGAGGCCCTGCCCCTTGGCAGAGGCCCCAGCCCTGCCCTGGGCCTTCCACGTGGAGCCCGATGATCTCATTCAGGATTTGAGTCCTGGCCTGTGAAAGAGTGGCTCAGGGCACTCTGCCTGCTGTCCTCGCTCCAAGTTTTTACTACAGCTGGGCAGGATGATGTACATTCCTCCCTTGATCTGATTGTAGGATTTCAAAGAGGACAAATGAAATCCTAGTCTATATATATATATATATATATATATATATATATATATATATATATTTTTTTTTTTTTTTAAGCCTGAGCCTTCAGAGGTAACACATCGCCTTTATTTAAAGTAAAGGAGAAAATATTAAAAATAACATTTGCAGTGAAAAGAGATGCAAATATTTTTGTGCTGTTCCAGGCATATTTTTGTTTTATTTGCTCTGACTGGTTAGACTTTCCTTATATACTCCAGGGAAGGTAACTATTCTTGGTTGCTCTGCACCTGAGCAAACTCTCTCTCTCTCTTGTTCCTGCACAGGAAGTGGAAGCATAAGAAAGAAGCGATTTGTGTCCAGCCCCCGTTATGTGGAAACCATGCTGGTGGCCGACCAGTCGATGGCAGAGTTCCACGGTGGTGGCCTAAAGCACTACCTTCTCACCTTGTTCTCGGTGGCCGCCAGGCTGTACAAACACCCCAGCATTCGAAATTCGGTTAGCCTGGTGGTAGTGAAGATCCTGGTCATCTATGAGGAGCAGAAGGGGCCAGAAGTGACTTCCAACGCAGCCCTCACTCTGCGGAACTTCTGCAACTGGCAAAAGCAGCACAACCCCCCCAGTGACCGAGATGCCGAGCACTATGACACCGCGATTCTTTTCACGAGACAGGTGAGGGGAAGGGAGTACCAGTTATGATGGGTCCTTTTGGGAGTCGGCCTTGTAGCATGCACCTGTAAGGCGATTTCCACCAATTTTTGGCACTTAACTTTTTTTTAGTTGACTAGTGTTCTTCTATAATTTTAATATCTCAAGTTTCACAGTCCTGTTTGAATAATATTAGGAAAATTTTTGATTAACATCACACAGAGTAATCCTAAAAGGACAGCTCCACAACAATGAATATAGATGGTCCAAAACATAGGTGAAGATAAACCCTTGCCCAAAGAGATCCCAAAGTTCCCGCTCCATCGCTATTAATAAGGATATGCCTTTGCTCCTTATAGGACCTGTGTGGGACCCAGACATGTGATACTCTTGGGATGGCTGATGTTGGAACTATCTGTGACCCCAGCAGGAGCTGCTCTGTCATAGAAGATGACGGCTTACAAGCTGCCTTTACCACAGCCCATGAATTAGGTAAGTCTGTTTCAGAGTCAGGTTTAAGCCTGATGTAGGAATTCAAACTGATAAACGATATATTCACTTGAGAGGGACAGTCTGCAGATTTCAATTGCTATTGTAGGTGCCAGGGCTTCTTAGAAACTGCAGGAAGTATTTTTCACCTGTTGTAAACATGATCACTTTTATTAGAATGCAAAGCAAGACAGTTGCAACTATGGAGATTTGAAAATTTACATGGCTGTTAACACCCTGTGAAAATAGACATGGTCTCCAAAATAGGTGTTTTGTTTTGTTTTTCTTTAGAAGTATCATTTGAGACAGAGGACTCCCTGTTGGGAATGGAATGCTGCAAATGGCCTATATTTTAATGTGGGTTTTGGCTTGTTTCTTAGGCCACGTTTTTAACATGCCGCATGACGATGCAAAGCAATGTACCAACATTAACGGGGTCAGCCGGGATGCTCATATGATGGCGTCGATGCTGTCCAACCTGGACCGCAGCCAGCCCTGGTCCCCCTGCAGTGCCTACATGATCACCTCATTTCTGGACAACGGTCATGGTGAGGCACTCCAGCTCTTCTTTCTAGATGGCATGCAAGCTCCCGTGGGTGGAGTTCTGATGACACCAGCTCTTTCTTGTGTTCTTTTCTTTCTTTTTTATCCTTCCTCCTTGAAAACTACTTTCACTGCCAAGAGCATACATTTTTAGATCTTCATTCCAGTACGAGATAGTGCTGCTGGCCAAGTAGCTCCCAATGTACATTAATTTCCATTTTTTTAGCAGAACGGTCATTTCCTGTCATTGTTAATGTTGGGGGCGGGGGCAGGAGGGGGGGCATGGAAGATAATACTGTAATTTAAATCTCTGGCATCTTCCAAGAAAGTTCTACATCTTCCAAATCGCTTTGCCGTGTGTTATCTCTTACAATAATATTTTCTGAAACCGACCTGTCCCCCGCGTCCTTTCTTTGTGCTGTTTGTTAACATGAGTTGGCATTTTTCTTGGCAGGAGAATGTTTGATGGACAAGCCCCAGAGCCCCATCCAGCTGCCCTCGGATCTTCCTGGAACCTTGTATGATGCCAACAGGCAGTGCCAGTTTACGTTTGGGGAGGAGTCCAAACACTGTCCGGATGCCGCCAGCACATGCACAACCCTCTGGTGCACAGGCACATCGGGCGGGCTGCTGGTGTGCCAAACCAAACACTTCCCCTGGGCCGACGGCACCCGTTGTGCAGAAGGGAAATGGTGTGTCAACGGCAAGTGCGTGAACAAGACCGACAAGAAGCATTTTGACGTGAGTTTTCCACTGTGTGCAATTCGAACTTGAAGCTAGCAATGCTAAGACATCTAGTACCACGTTAAACACCCCTGTCTGTCCTCTAGCAGGGTGCGAGATAGGTTCTTTTCCTAATTGATTCTTTGTCTCCTCGTTTTTTCTTGTATTCCCTGAAAGAGACTCTGTAGAGAATTCTAATGTGGATGATTTGTGTCCTCCTGTAGACTCCTGTTCATGGAAGCTGGGGGCCCTGGGGGCCCTGGGGAGACTGTTCGAGAACCTGTGGCGGAGGAGTTCAGTATACCATGAGGGAATGCGACAACCCAGTCCCCAAGAACGGGGGGAAGTACTGTGAAGGCAAACGTGTGCGCTACAGGTCGTGTAACATCGAGGACTGTCCAGATAATAATGGTGAGTAGAAATGGGGTGAGAAAGATTTTCCCACAATGAGGCAGTTAAGGATGGAAACCAATAACATCATCATATTCTCTCTCCAGGAAAAACCTTCAGAGAGGAACAGTGTGAGGCCCACAATGAGTTCTCCAAAGCTTCCTTCGGAAGTGGGCCTGTGATGGAGTGGACACCCAAGTACGCTGGTGTCTCACCGAAGGACAGGTGCAAACTCATCTGCCAAGCCAAAGGCATTGGCTACTTCTTCGTTTTGCAGCCCAAGGTAGTTACTTTTCCACTTATTTTTGCCTACAAACCAAGGCCTTGCCTACCTTTTTATGCTACCTGCATGCGCTTTTCTGTAATTTGTGTTTTCACACATTCAATTTCAAAGTAGAATTCCTTTTCTTCTGGAAACTTTGGCAATTGAGGGTTTTTCTCCCCCACTCCCACATCCCCCAGGTTATGTATGAAGCTTGAAGCCAGCACTTAGGATTCTTGCAATTGCTTACTATTACTCTTATAAACAAAGAAGAGCCCTTTACTACTGGTTAGATAAATTATATATTAACATGACAACTGACCAAGGGTTTTAGAAAACTGCTTCGGTCCAAAGTACCTGTTACTGGGTGACTAGCACTAGCATGTGCAAACAGACTTATTAAAATGTACATATGAGCCGCTTGGCCTTTTGGCTAAGATCAAGTGTAAAATGTACATATGAGCATTGCTACTTCTTGTACTTAAGGGTATTTAGTGAACTAGTAGAAGCATCACTGTCCTGTTTTGTTGAGGGAGTAAACCTGGCTCTGAAGTAGGAAATTGAATTGAATTCGGTTGAGATGATCATGTATCATTATCATTGTTGGCTATAAAAATATTTTCCCATTGTAGATTCAACATTTAATAAGTGATTTATGCAGTACTTACTATTGCCAGGTATTCTGCTGGGCACTGAGGATACAACAGTAAAACAATGGACCAAAAGCTCTGCTTTCATTGACCTTAACTAGAAGTGAAATAGGTCAATAAAAAAAAATAGTAACCAGAAAATCTGTAATGCTTCTCAGATAGTCTGTATGTACTATGGGGAATAAAAACAACACAAAGAACAGGATAATGTATGACATGTATAGAGTACTATGATATTATAATGGTCTGGAAAGCTGAGATGTAAAGTTAATACGGGAAACTTTTATAGTTACCACATCAACTCTTCCCTTGTGAATGTGTGACATCAGACACATATACTTCCTTTTTCAGGTGGTAGATGGTACTCCGTGTAGCCCAGATTCCACCTCTGTCTGCGTGCAAGGCCAATGTGTAAAAGCTGGTTGTGATCGCATCATAGACTCCAAGAAGAAGTTTGATAAATGTGGTATTTGTGGAGGAAACGGATCGACGTGCAAGAAGATATCAGGATCAGTTACTAGTGCAAAGTAAGTTTTACAATGCCATGGTCCCAAAGGTCATATCATTGAGCTGTAGCTTTGTATAGGTCTGTTAGAAGATGCAGTCTGAGTGATTATCATGGTTTCAAGCTAAGTAATAAGCCAGTGCATGAGCAATTTTTATATCTATTTTTCTTGCCAGCAGACCTGGATATCATGATATTGTTACAATTCCTGCTGGCGCCACAAACATTGAGGTGAAACATCGGAACCAGAGGGGATCCAGAAATACTGGAAGCTTTCTTGCCATCAAAGCTGCCGACGGCACATATATCTTGAACGGCGACTTCACCTTGTCCACTTTAGAGCAAGACATCACATACAAAGGTAGTGTCTTGAGGTACAGCGGTTCCTCTGCGACATTGGAAAGAATTCGCAGCTTTAGTCCTCTCAAAGAGCCCTTAACCATCCAGGTCCTCACAGTGGGCAACGCCCTTCGACCTAAAATTAAATACACCTATTTTGTCAAGAAGAAGAAGGAATCTTTCAATGCCATCCCCACTTTCTCAGAATGGGTTATTGAAGAATGGGGGGAGTGTTCCAAGTCGTGTGGACTGGGTTGGCAGAGGAGATTGGTTGAGTGCCGAGACCTGAATGGGCAGCCTGCTTCCGAGTGTGCCAGGGAAGTGAAGCCAGCCAGCAGCAGGCCTTGTGCAGACCTGCCCTGTCCCCACTGGCAGCTGGGAGATTGGTCGCCCTGTTCCAAGACTTGCGGGAAAGGTTACAAAAAGAGAACCATGCAGTGCCTGTCCCATGATGGGGGAGTATTGGCTCATGAGAGCTGCGATCCTCTAAAGAAACCTAAACATTACATAGACTTTTGCACGATGGAAGAATGCAGTTAAGCAGGGTCCGTGTGGGGGCAAAGATGAGGTGAAGAGGGGCTGAGTCACTGAAATCCAGAAGGCTGGAAGGATCCAGTAAAACTTGTTGGTGATCAACAAGACGTATCAATGAGTTCAGAGTGTAGTGGTAGGTAGAAAAGAGGTTAGATCGTCAGAATATCCTGCCAGTTACAAATTTGATAGGGTAGTGAAAAAGATTATTCATCTCTGAGGAAAGATATAGCACCATAAAGCCCCAGGGCAATTTTATTATTTTCTTTTTGTCACATCTTGACATGCTCTTAAAATACATTACAACCGTTTTTTTTAAAAAAAAGTAGAATGGTCAAAATAAGTGTAAGAAATGTTAGAATCCCTGTTTCCTGGTACTGGTTGACTACTTTGTATTGTGGACATCAGGAAATGCAAAGCAGGAGAAAGATGAGATTTTTACCTCACTAACAAGGGAGGGACAAAGGAGTACGGAGAGGAGCTTTGACCAGCGCTGTATGACTGCCATGTTTTCACAGCAGAGGAATGCCATCTTTTCCTCTGAGAGTTGAGAATTCTAGAATGTCCACCATCTAAGAAATGTTTAGCAGCCTTAAATGAGTCCGTCTTTACCTTTTTGTACTATTCATAGCTTTTTAATTGTGAATTCCTTTTGATGAAGCAACAGTCCCATGTATTGGTAAAAATGCAGTAAGTCTACAAGGGGGAAAAAATAGCTTTGGATCAGGTGCTGGTTCCAACTCTAGGAGGCACGACAAGGTCAGCACCTGCCTTTCTTTCCTTTTTGTGTCAGCCTACTTTAGGGATGTGGATGTGAAAACACAGGTTGAGTCTCAAGAAAGTCAGCAAGATTGCTCAAAAAGCGTGTCATGCTAGAACAAGAATGGGGTGTGCAGAAATGGGTGTCCCTAGCGTTTGGGGACAGTGAGATCATTTGTCTCATGGTGGGGAGGCTACTGAGGGGTAGCAGGTCCATCCCCAGCAGCTGGTCCAACAGTCATATCCTGGTGAATGTCTGTTCAGCTCTTCTACTATGAAAGAGAATGACTTTTTCCGTCTGTATATAGTAAAATATGTTACTATAAATTCTATGTACTTTATAAGTATCGGTTTGTGTGTTCCTTCTAAGAAGGACTATAGTGTGTAATAAATGCCTATAATAACATATTTATTTTTATACATTTCTTTCTAATGATAAGACTTTTAAGTTATATCGTGATTGTAAAAGGGCATATAAAAATAGAGTATTTATACAATATATGTTACTAGAAATAATAAAAGAACACTTTTTGAATATGTGTGTATTTTTTTTTAATGTCTGAATTAATTTCTAGGAAGATCAACTGAGACACAAATATTGAATTTGAATATTTTCTTAAATTCTTTGGAAATGAGTTTTCATTCTAAGGAAATGTATTTTATGTATCCTGGATTATGTGATTGTCACAAAGAAAGGAATCTATGTGGTATCTTTGGTGATAGATAGGTTTGTTACTAATGTATAATAATATATACCAGTGATTGGCAAACTTTAAAGAACCAGATAGTAAATATTTTCGGCTTTGTGGCCCATAACCATATCTGTCACAACTATGCAAATGTGCTGTTGTAGCATGAAAGTAGTCATAGGCAGTAATACATAAATGAATGGTCATGGCAATGTTCTAATAAAACTTTATTTACAAAAACAGATAGTTGGGCCAAATTTCTTCTCTGTGTGTTGTTTGCTGACCTCTGATATATACCATAAATTAAATGAAAAACGATGGGGTTCTGGAAGCATCTTGAATTTGTATCTCTTTCTCAATTATATCACATAACTAAAATTATATGAAAGTATTTAAGCTACTGAATAGAAAATGATGCCTCACAGATTACATTAAGATAGGTGCTCACTTGAGCTGAACCTTTATATGTCCCACTTATTCCTTAGGTATGCCTGAGACAGGGTTGGATAAACCCTGCAGCCTTTTGTAAATCACTATATTTTAAATACTACCTCAGTGATTATAAAAGCACAGACTGTTTCCAAAGTAACTATATTTCTCTCAGGAAATCGTTTATTTACTACAAGATTTGAATGTTGTAGTTAACCACAGACATTTCCAACTTTACATTTTCATTTTTTTACCCTTCTTAGAATAGTTTTCTCAAGTAGTTCTATATAAATGTTAATTTCAGATTCAGATGATATAATTTACCTTCAGAATTACTCTAAGTGTTATTCCCCTGAGCAATTAATTGAATGTAAGATTCGCTCAGGCCCAAAAGTGGGGCAGAGGAGGTGAGAGTCATGTTAGTCTCTGGTTAAGTTTTTTTTTTACTACCCACTGGGCCACTGGAGTGTAAAGCAAAAGTCAGGACTTCTCACTGTGTGAACTATTCTTGGTCCCATAGCACTCACTTAAACATTGAACTTGGCCATGCAATTTAGTGGTTTAATGTGCTCTCTGCACCAGCAACCGCTACCACAATTACTTGCCTACATTACTATGGTATAGAATCAGCGACAGACAATGTACATCCACAAGAGCTGCCCTTGTCCTCAATCACTTACAAGCTATTTGATAAAATGAGATAATCGTGCCTAAGATGATATTAAAAAGCCACAATATAAGTCATTTTCAGATCTTGCCTAAATCACAGATTTTTTGTTTGTTTGTTTTGGCTTACATTGATTTGATTTGGTGTAGTAAGTAAGCAAGGAAATAGAAATTCAGGACACAAAGAGATAAAAACATCCTAAAGATTTTCTACCATTCTCTGTATTCTCAATGTCAAACAACTTTCTAATTGCCTTATTTATTTATTTATTTATTTATTTATTTATTTATTTATTTATTTATTTTCAGCCCTCTGCTGGTGAGATTTTCCTTTAATCAGAAAACTGAGCAGTTTAAAATATTTGATTTTGGCAGCAAAGGGAGTTTAGTTCAAAACACACACCAGATTCTGTGAACTTGACTGGGTACCTGCTTAAAAAGAGGGGAGTTTTTGTGCTCATAAGTATAAATGATGAGCTGGCATGACATTATGTATTAATTCAAATACCCAATTCTCAAAGCAATCAATGGATATTTTCTTTCTCTAGTATTTCAACAACCATCATGCAAGCACAATTTTTCGATAAGAGCTTTCACTCAAAAATTGGGAAAAACCATTCCTAACTTTTGTTCCTTGTTCGTTTTCTAGAAAAAGGCACTATACATTTTTGTGTGACTTTAGGAATACTTAGACAACAGCCACAATTTGCTAATCTCATTGGTTTCCAAATGAAACAAAAATTATTAATATAAAGGTTAGGAGTGCTAGATCTAAGATGAAAATTGGCCAAAGCTACCCCAGCATAAAGTGTACGCATATTTTGTGACACGAACGAGCTCAATATGGCATTGGCAGAAATGGAAACAGTAAAACCTAAGAGATGCTTTCATTCATCAAAAAGTTTTCCCAGTTAATAAAAGTTTTGTGCCTCCACATAAAAGCAGTGGAACATAAAATGAACTAACTCATGAACTTGGAATACAGAGCTATTCAGAAAGCCCACTCATCCCACTTGTATCCAATTGGTCTGAGTCTTAGAAGTTTCCAATATGATCTTTGCTCAATTTGCTCTAGTCTCCATAACTCCGAAGCTTGAACTTTTCCTTATAGCCCTCTTCTATTAATCACATTGCCTTCATTTAAGGGTAAATTTCTATAATTACTATACAGTTACTTGTTTGGAATTTTGCATCTGTTTGTTAGCTATGGTAGTTTCTCTTCCTTTAGGATTACTGTTGTTTTATGTTCTATTCTTCAGCGACACTACAAAGCAATTTTCTTGCTGCCATGGCAAAGAGGTAGAATGTAATTTTATGCAGAATAATCCAGGAAGGTTCTTCAGTAAGGAGGTTTTAGGGAACCACAGGATAAAAGGGGTCAGCTTTCAGACAGATGAAATTATTGTAGTAATAAGGTGGCCGCCACAAGCAGGAGTGAACTTAACTTCTTGATCAGGATAACAAAAGGCTGGTGTCACAGGTGCTTAAGAAGAGGAGGTCGTTGGAAGGCAAAGGACTTGTTCCACAAGAGTAGAAAATAAGTTTGGGTTTTGCTCTGAGTGAGACGTGGAGCCAGGGAGGAAAGTGAACCAAGGAGAGACACACTGTGACTTAACATTTCAACCAGGAAGGGTATCAACTTGGAGACTATTGCAATAATTGCAATGAATGATAATGAGGGCTAAACTATAGTGATAGTCAGAAGGGCATAAAAAGGGGTCAAACTCTGCAGTAGAAGATTTTTAGATCTGCAGATGGTATAAATGTGAAAGGGGAAAAAGTCATGGCTGAGTCCAAGAGTTTTTTCCCCCTGTTTTTTATAGGGGGCACAAGGGGTGTTCTGTGCAACATAAATGTGCACTACATTTTCCTTAAAGAGCAATGGAAATTTAAAAAACAACATTTTTATTAAATATTGAAACCAGTTCAACCTATAGCAAAATGGAAATAATTGTTGAAAATATGGTTTCTGAATTAACTGGAAATATAATAATAGCAGTTAAGGGAGAAGATATTTAATGGAAAATATTTTGATAATAACATACCAAGTCTAAAACCATACATTATCATATTGACTAAATCATAACAGAAGGATAGAAATTTCTTCTATTATATTTAAAATTATCAAAAGACAGCATTTAATTCTTCTTGAATTAGGTAATATAAATGAATAATATTTCTTGAAAACAAATACCCAAAAATACCTCTTTATGCAGAGAGAATGTATGTAATATATAACCCATTAAAAAAAGAATGGAAAGTAAAAACTGACAGATTTCCAACCATATTTTTATGATAATATATTATTTGAACTTTCCAATTAAAAGGCAAATATCTTCAGGATGTGTTTAAAAATAAAATCCAATAACATGATAAATAGAAGGGAACTATCTAAATCAACATGACAGTTCTTCAAAAAAGTCCAAAGATTTATCAAGCAAACAGCAGGAAAAAGTTGAAATACAATATGATATCATCCAAAATTATATGTAAGATGGAAAAGCACTAAGTAAAATAAAGAATAATGTTTCTTGTGGATTAAAGGTAGAATCTGCAATAAAGTATGTGTCCCAGATACTAGAACATCTATGTATCAATTTAAAATTGTTAAAAACCCAAGGATAATCAAGTAAGGATATTCTTTTTGTTTTTAAATTTCTCTCTAGGTAAGGGCCAACAAAAATATGTAAGAAAAAAAGGCAAAACTTTAGAAAGACAGAAAAAAGGACTTGAATAAAGCAAGAAACACACACATTTCATTTACTTTAATTCATAAACCTTTGTTTTGTTTGTTTGTTTTGTCTTAAAATAAGAGTAGATTTAATGAAAATCCAGTCACTGGCCATTCATAAATTTTTGGAACTTGAGGACATGATTCTAAAATTCTTTTAAAGAAATCAATTTGGTAAAGATAAATAAAGAGAAATACAACTGGAAAACAAAGTATAATAGAAGATATTTGCTTGACCTGATTTAAAAATGTACCATAAAATTAATATTAGAAAAAAAAGTGTTTCTTGTAGAATTATTTACAGGTATATCCATAGGCGAGAAAGTTATCTCAGAATGAGTTCAGAACCATAATTATAAAACATGAGTATAAGATGAAGTTTGCAACATAGTCTTTGAGTAAAAAAGGGATCATTTCCTACATAACCTTAACTAAAAAGATAGAAATTTAGAAAATAATTAGAGCCTTCTTCAGACCACATACTCTTCTACCTCTAGGTTTGTTTGGCTTACTATTATTTTTCCAACTCCTAGAACTGCGCCTGTGAGGTAATATTTTTATCTACTAACCCACAAAGATAGTCAAACTGTTGGATCTAGACATTTCCACTCCTGAAAACCGATGCTAAGTAATTCATCGACATGGTTCACAGAGTTTTATATATTATGAATGTCATATAAATCTGAATGCACCCATCACAGGAGACTATACTGAAAATTATTTATGACACAACAAAACTTGTATCTCAGATAGCAACAATGATGGCCAATGTCCCTGGAAGTTCACTATGTGTTTTACATAATTAACTCAGTTAATATTATCCCCCCCCCCAAAAAAAAATGAGATATTATCACAATTCCTGTCTAATAGGTAAGGAGCTGGGAAAAGAAAAGTTGAGCTTCTTGGTTGAAGTAGGACAGTTAGCAAGTGGCTAAATAAGGATTCCAACTCAGGCATCCAGACTCAAGAGTCTGCGTTCTCTTCACTTTTATGTATTAAGCCACATTATGCTAACATTTGTATATACCAACACACTCACACTTCATGCATATACACAAAAATAAACTAACTGGCTATTTTTATTCTCTTTTTTGTACCATTAAGCACTCTCTTTATTTTCTGCCAAAACCCAACTATATCATTTTTATAATCAGAAAAAAAAAGAGACTACGGTATTTTGAAAGGACAGAAAAACCCTAATTAGTGTTCATTGTGTGAATTCTTTCTAACAAGTAATTTATAGATATTATAAGCAGATTCTGTTTTTTGTTTAGTTTGCCCCCAGTAAAGACTCTTTAAAGAGCTGAAGCATATGTGGTAACATATCATAAAAGAAAGTCAGTTTGGTTGGTATTTGAATGGTGATAACTGTCAAGATGGGTAAGTTGGTAATTTTATTACTAAGTAACTTCATATTTTAACTTCAGTATATAAGATTTGCCAAAGAGAGGTATATTTTATATAGCTAAAAGTACAAAAATCGTATTTCAAATTCAAATCTGTTTAAGTTTTTCACCATTTTAACATTTTTCTACCTCGCTGTTCCTATTCATCAATGAAGAGGATAAACAAAAAGTAAATTCCTAAGAATTGAGAGTCACTGACAATTTAATTAAAAAAAAAAAAAGTATACCTAACAATAGAGGAGCTCAAGGATATTCTAACTCATAGATTCCTATCACGCACAAAATCCACAGAAATTGCCTAGGGTGCAAAAGTAGCAAAATGTCAACATTGAGGAAAAAGCTAAGCTCAAGCTCCACACTTACCTTCTCTGTTATTTGCAATTATTTATGGACCAAAAAGGATCACAGAAAGCCAAGAGCTAGAGAAAAGCTACAATTTCCCTTGTAGACATATGGATAAAGAATAAAGCTAAGGTGTGACAATATCTCTCCTCATTACAGAAGTTTTGTGAAAAATAACTTTCAAAATTACTTAAACTCCCATTTTTAGTTGTCCTTGTTTTCCTTATGAAACCTGTCAGAGGATCAGAGAAATGTTTTTCTTTAGCAATTGAAGAAAAGACTATCCAACAAACACTAATATAGTAACATGTTAAGATGGAATAATAGCCTATTATAGCAGGGGTGTGTATGGCATTGAGTAATCTATCAGCGGGAAGGTTCTATCATCTCATCACCAGGGTAGATATTTCTAAATTGTTGCTTGTTTCAAAAACTAAAGGTAGGTACCAGGGTGAAATGACATGTCTGAAATTTTCTTTAAATTTGCAATCAAGATAGAAAAGGCAGAGACAGATGAAAGTAGATCAGCAAAATGACAATTGTTTGAGCTGAGTGACGGATAGACACTCATTAGAAATTGTTCTCTGCCATTGTGTAATTAATTTTTTTTATAATATAAAGTAAGAAAGAAAAAACAGAAAAATTAAAAAGAAGTTGTATTTCTTTTGTCCAATTTACAAATCAAAGTTAGTATTTGAAGTCATTTAAGTATGACATATATTAATGTCTTGTTCTACTCTTCCATTTGTTTCCTGAGGAGAATAACTATATTTAAGGTACACACACTTAAAAACATCGAAACATTCTCCAAACATTTTGGTACAGAGTGCAAGAAGAAATCATGTGTTAACTAAAAGACAAGAAAAAGAGAAAGAGAGAGAAGAAGAGGAAGAGAGAAAAGGAGAAAGGAAGAGAGGGGAAAAAACATGCTTTTTATTTGTAGCGTTGTAAAATATAAAGTAATTAAATAAGTATTCTGTTGAATTTATCATTTTTTCCTACAGAGACCTGATTCAAATACTATCATAGATGATTAAAAAATTTACTATTTCATATTATGTTCTCCTAGACCTTACATTTTGCATCGAGGAAGAAAAAAATAGAAAGTCATTTTTTGCTCCATGTATTCAGAATTCAATCTTAAGAATGAAATTAAAACAAAGAAACAAAAAACTATTATGGCTCTATGTAATATATATCAAGGGATTTAAAGATAATAGTTGATAGGTAGATATTCATAGATATGATAGATATACATTGTATATATATATGAAAGAAAAGCTGAGTGAAGATGAAGAGGAAGGGATTAATATGAAAATACTCAGAGGGATTCTCAGTTTTCAAAGTTGAGGACCATTGTTGAAATAGGAACACAGTGGTCAGCCCAGACAGAGGCCACATATGACAACCTTGAAGTTGCAGATGAGGGAGCTCAGATGAAAGATGAAATAAATAGGCCGGAATCAAAGATCTCTGATTTCTATTTGAAGCTCTTCACCATATGTATTAGGTTACTTGTGTGCAGTGTTTCACTCCATTTCTCTTCCTTCAAGTGGACTAAGACTTTACCACATCTCTGCAGTATGTCCCATAAAAGCAGAGAAATGCACCAAATAAAGAACACAAGAGCCAATCTGCTGACTGCAGTGAGGAACATTATAATATTTTTCTGGCTTTTCCTTTATTTCAAGTTGGTTTACTCAGTTCTAAATGTCCCAGAACCTTTCACCTTCAAATTTTTCACCCAAGTTGTTAATGCGAGTAGAAACAACAGGCTTGGCTTTCATCTCAACTCCCATCAGAGCGAGCCAGAGGTAACAATAAAAACGGGACTCATTCCAAAGGAAACTTCAGGAAAAAAGGAAGAGCAGGGACATACACCATCCATCAGGTTGATAAACAAAATCTGAACAAATGGAAGTTGGCTGCAGTCCTTTACCTCAAACAATAAAGACACACGTTCTCAAATGCTAGATCTCCACGTCTTTGGGCAAGGTCCTTTGTTCTTAAAGATCCATAGAGATGATATCTGGCTATCAAAGTACAAGCTATTCTAGAATGTTTTCTATAACTCTAGGATAATTTTTTTTAGAAATGGGATATTAGTTAAATCCTGTGTTTTTCTAATTGAAACACTCTTACACTAATACTAATACTCTAATGTATTCTACATTATTACTATCCTATAAGTAATCAGTAGTGATGATAGAATTTTTTTGTATGGACCTTCAACATGACTTTCAATTGGTATTCCTAATTTAAGACACAATTGCACAAGATCACTATTGGAATTACAAAATAATCTGTTTAGCTTTGGTCTATGCTCTCTTTTTCCTTTCTTGAAACAAAGAGTTAGCATTTCTAGCAAAAGTCAAAACAACATTGCATTTTTTCCCTTTAGCCACCATGTGCATGTGAAACATAAAATTAAAACTGTAAATGTAAACAAAGCTGAAGACCTGGAATAACTTTTGATCCCATAGTCACAAACATATCTAAAAACCTCACTTTAGACTCCACAAAAATTACAGGCACAATTAAAACACAGTGATATTCAGTTCTCAGCATGACTGGGAGAAGGCAAAAGGTAGAAATTCACAAAAGAATTAAAAAAGCATTATGAACAGTCCACAATTGGATAACTGAACATTTATTTCCCTATGAGATTTTGACATCCACAACTGTGGGGCTGTAGGGGGGAAAAAATACCAGACCACTGTCTTTCTAAAATTTCTGACTATAATTATCAGTGACCACGACAAAGATATAATCTAAAATGTGAGGTTTTGTTAATGACAGAGCATCAATAACAATGAAGTTATCTGTCTTTAGACTACTGGATATTACACTTATTTATATTGAAAACCCAAGGGAGATAGGACACTAATACCATTGAAACAAATGTTTATTTTTAAGTAATATTTTGACAGAGACTGCTGAAGAATCAAATCGCCAACCTCAAAAGTTTTGTGTGCAGTGAAGAGTCCATTATATTTTAGCAACATATCTTTAAGATAAACATCAATTATTAAGAAGATCACATCAATTCTTGGCAATATATTTAAGCTGTATACATGCATAACGTCAGCTCAGAAATAAAGAAGGGAGAGATCACTGCAGGCTAAAGAGTCAAGGAAGGTATCTGGGAAAGAGTGGAGACAGTAAGCATGACATGTCAGGTTGAATGGAACTGAAATAGTCAGAAGGCGTTGATTTAATTCTGGCTGTTGTAACAATTTCGCAGAGACAGAGAGGACTATAAACAGCAGATATTTCTTTTTCACAGTTCTAAAGGCTGGAAATCTGGGCTCAGCGTGCCAACATGGTCAGGTTCTAGTGAGAGCCCCCTTCCGGGCTGCGAACCACCAGCTTCTCGCTGTATCCTCACATGGCAGAAAGAGGGCAAGAGAGATCTCTGGGTGGGTCCCTTTCATAAGGACACCAATCCCATTTATGTGTCTCCATTCCCTTGACCTAATCACCTTCTAAAGCCCCCACATCTTAATACTGCCACATAGGCAGTTAAGATTTCAACATATGCAT
>PVKE010022600.1:0-25426 GCA_004027555.1 Craseonycteris thonglongyai | reverse complement strand
CTTTTTTTTTTTTTTTTTTTTAGAAATAAGTTTTGTTGTTGTTGTTAAATTTATTGGGGTAACGTTGGTTGGTAACAACTCCATAGGTTCCAGGTGTCGAATTCTACATGACATTGTCTATGCATCGCACTATGTGCTCACCACCCAGAGTCAGCTCTCTTTCCATCACCATATATTTGTTGCCCCCTCCCCCCCCCACCATGGCTACTTTAAAGATTCAACAACCCAAACTAAGACAAATCCCAACAACATGGAGACATTTAAGAGCAGTTGCTAACACACCTTCTCTTATTTCAGCCCATTTGCTTGAGCTGCTTTGAGATTATATACACAGCACGAGTGCCTCTGTGAGATGACCACCGATTTACCCAGGAATAAAATCCAAGCACCACCAGCAGGTTACCTTCCTGTTTGGTGTTGTGTTCCGTTACTAAGGAATGACTGTCTATACACATGTTCATTATGACAAAGCCGCTGGAAACGTGGCTGCCGTGTTTAGACACTGGCGGAGCTGGGTTGTGGCCGGAGACCTGGTCCAGCTTGAACCCAGATTACATCTTGACCCCCTGAAGGGCCTCTGCCCACTTTCCAGTTCTGAGAGAGCCTGATAGGGAGGCCCGCCGGCTGCTTCAAATCTGACATGTCTATGTTATCGGTTGGGTGAGGAGGAGAGAGTGCAGAATCTGACTGCCTGGGAGATAGGGAGAGTGGTGTTGGAATGCGGATTTCCGAGGCTCCTAAAATGTGCGCTTAAGTCCTCTTCGACAGACAGGCTTCTTAGAACGTTTTTTAATCTCTTAGGCAAAAAGAGATAGTTTTCTCTGTTACGTTTCCGGTTTCCACATGCAATGATTTGAAAGAAAGCTATACCACCACCGGGTTCAGCTTACTGTTGAGGACAGTAGGAATCTCAAACAGGGCAAACTGATAAGCTCATGAAGTTGGGTGACCTAAACATAACCAGGAGCTTTTTGTTCATCTCTTCAGCCTGGGAAGCCCTGGTCCTCAAGGGGAAAGAGAGAAACTACCCTTTGTGAACAGGGAAGTGCTCCTTTATTTATTTAGGTTTCCAGAAATCACAGATTCAGAACCTGAAATCCAGGACACCCCATTGGTTATGTTCAGGCCTGTGGGAAATGGAATGTAAAAACTAAGAGTCAAAGCATCACAGAGCTCGGAGGGACTTTTGATTTCTAAACTCACACTCCTGTGTTATACAGGGATGAAGCCCACAGGCAGAGGTGGGGTGAGAGGTTTAAAACCTTGTCCCAGCACGAGGATGTGTTCACAAATGGGGCAGTAGGAGAGTCCTAATAACAACACCTCCGTGTCTCAAGACACCCAGTTGTGTATTGTTTCCATCATTAGCAGAAATAAGGCTGCACGTTAACGAAAACAATTCATTTGCTTTTCACTGGGATTACATCAGCTTAGTGTGGTCCACTGGTTTCTCTTGGTAAAATGAAATACTAACGCCCAATAAGTGCAAGATGGCCTAATAAAGAGAATTTAGTCTTGGCTGTCTTAATCTTTAGTAAATGAGGCAAGTTACTTAAACCCTCTGAGTTTTTCATCTGTGAAACATAAAATTCTCATCTTGCAAGGTTGAAAAAAGGATACCAGATAACTTATGGGAAGAATCCAACAGTTGGCACTGTTTGTGCTCAGTGAATAGTAATTATTATTATTGTCTTTGTCATTATTAAATATCAGGAAGACAACTTGCAACTTGAAGTTGAGGGAGCAGCCATGGCATCGTGTCTCTGCAGTTAGTCAAATGACTCATTGTCAACTTTAACAGAGCAACTTTTTTTCTGTTTATCAGAACTTCTAGTTCTTCCATGTGGGAGCTCATATCTAAGCCTCCACTTAAGCTCCTGATTCCTCCAAGGAAGTGCCCCTCAAACCTCTTGTCCTGAATTACGCTGTGTTCTTGGACACGCTTCCATCCCACACACATTTGCTGTGTTCCAAATGTTTCTGGGGTTGCCATGGTTTCCAATACTCATTTTCGATCTGTGGCAGGATGTTTAAACGGAGAGGTTACCAGTTACAAAGGTGGGAAGAGGTGTGATTGTGTTAGACTTCAAGGCTTTGCATAATGTAGTCCCAAACTACCAAACCTGGTTTGTAAAATAGGATCTTTATACATAGTCCACAAGTTTGTTGTGAGAATTACACGAACTAATGTATGTGAAAACATGTAGCTTGCAAGATATCAGGTGTTTAATACATATGTTTAGTCCCTATTCCCCAGGATGCCCCATCATCAACACTTCATCAACACTACAATTCTACCAGTCTGATTAGCTCATCCTATCCCTTTTTTTAAAAGATTTATTTTATTGCTTGAGAGAAGGTGAGAAAGAAAGAGAGAGCGAGAACGAGGGAGGGCCCAGAGCAGTCTCCACAGCTGTACATCATTAGTTGTGACATGGTTTCACTCCACACAGGTGGATGTGGGGCCACGCAGGGCAGAAACCAAACCGGGGGCCTCCCACATGGGAGGTGAGAATCTCTATCACTGAGCCATCCTGGTGGCCAGCATGTGGCCTTTGCATGGTGCGGGGTTGGGAATTGAACCCCGGACTTTGCAATTGCAAGGCAAATGCTCAACCTCTGAGCTATCCTGGCGTCCCTCCTCCTGTTTCTGACACAGACATCTTTGCCTCTTTCCTCCCCTGTTTTTTAACCACTTCAGTACATGTAGTTGTAGCAAAATATAAAGGGCCTTCTATAACTGGCTTTTGATCACTGGCTTTATTCCGTCATCGAAATTAACAGGCTGGAATCTTTTGAGGAACAAGAAAAGGTCCCCGAGAGGATGAACTGTGTCGCTTTTAGTTATGCATGTAATTCCAGCGCTGAGCAAAGAGCCTGGCGAATAGTGGGCCCCGATATGTACCAGGAGTCAGGTTTGTGGCTCCAGAATCTGAATTTGAGATCTAAACTGTTTTTGCCTTTTGACTTCAGACAAGTTACTTAAGCTTTTCCAGCTCTATTTCCCGCTCTGGTAAATGGAGATAAGCGTAACACTTCCCACAGTGATCCGTTGAGGATAAAACATAAAACATATATATTCAGTGTTCAATGCAATTTACATATTTGTGGGTAGTTATAATCAAATAGCTATGAAAATATTACATGAAGATAAAGTCATTGACCAAAGTGTATAAGTAATTCTATATTCTTTAACCCGCAGATCAAAAGTTAGATAGACAAGGGCCTCAGGACCCTCTGACTCTTCTTATAAAAAGACATTCAGCCAAAGCCCACCCTGCTCCGTCTCTCCAGTGTATCCTTCTGCTGGGATTAGGATACCTTGTTCCATGTACTTCATTTTGAATGTCTCTTCCTTTCCAGAATTTAAAAAATGAATCCTTTTAAGATCCAAAGTGAGTGCAGAGAGCTCCTAACTGTGTTCCTGGGTTGCTCACCATCTGCCCTCCTCAGTCTCCCTCCCCCACTCTCTCCAAATAAAACAGGTTACCTGTCTCCTCATCCTGTCACTCCTGTTCACACCTTCGTCACCTCACTGCATGTAATTTCCTGATTGGCTTCTATGGCTCATGTCTATTAGATTATGAACTTCTGGCCAGCAGAGTCATCATCTTCCAGTGTGGGGAACTTCTTACTACCCTGTCTATTTAATTCTCACAATGATCTTATAAGGTGAGTGTTGCAGGTCTACAGTATCTTTCTTTCAATATCAAAATCAAAGAAGCTCAGAATACTGAAAGTGTTTCCCAGTTCTTTGGAAGACTAGACTTAAACTCCTTTGGGGGCAAAAGTTGTACTTGAAATGACATAAGGCTATGTGTATAGGCTTCATTCCATTTGTAAACATTTATATAATACACTGGAGAAATTGAATATTTTTTATAATGGAGTGCCATCCCAACTTCCCTGAGGATGTTAATATAATGTATAGTGTTTGAGCTGAATTGCATTTTATCATTCAACACTTCTAAATTCTATCTTCTTAAGGTGATGGAAATGGTTTGTTTTTTGTTTTTGTTTTTTTATTTCATTATTTTGAGAGAAGGTAAGAGAGAGACAGTAAGCCAGAGAGAAGGAAGGAGGGCCCAGAGCAGTCTCCATAGTAGTACATCACTGGTTTTTGACATAGTTTCATTCCACACAGGTGGATGTGGGGCCGTGTGGGGTGGGAACCAAACTTGGGGCCTCTGGCATGAGAGGTGGCACCGCTGATCAGATGTGGGTTTTGCACAAGCCGGGGCCAGGATTCAATCCCCAGACCTCGTGATTGCAAGGCAAGTGCTCAACCTATTGAGCTCTCCCAGCAGCCCTGGAAATGTTTTATAATTGAATTGTGGTGAACAGTTGTACAACTCTGTAAGTTTACTAAAAATATTGAGTTGTACACCTAAAACAGATCAATGTCATAGTATAATATTTAGAGAAGGGATGTCTAAACTTTTGGCTTCCCTGGGTCACATTGGAAGAAAATTTGTCTTGGGCCACACATGAAATACACTCACACTAACGATAGCTGATGAGCTAAAAAAAAAAAAAAATTGCAATAAAATCTCATAACATTTTAAGAAAGTTTACAAATTTGCAATGGACCGTCCTGGGTCAAATGTGGCCCACAGGCTATGGGTTGGATAAGCTTGATAAAGAGTATACCTTATTGAAGTTGTGTTCAAAAACTACTTTAAAAAAACATAGATAATTATTAGGAATAATAAAGAAACACTTTTAACCTTTTAAATTTAACATTATCACTTACTGTGGTGTTTGGTGTTTTTGACTGAAGCTGGTCTTAGCTGATAGAGATGCTATCCACACAGACTCTGAATCTGTAATGACATATTAAGGGATATTGGAAGAGTTCTCACAGAAGAGAAAGAAAATCACACACACACACACACACACACACACACACACAAACACACACGGACTAAAAAGAGAAATAAGAGTTCATAAAAAATTAAGTGAAAATATCCAAATATTACCTTTGCAATAATTTTTCCTGAGTTACCCCATTCCATTTGAGTCTATTTTCTCCCTCCGAACTTCCTGAGAATGCCATGACTCTATGATGAAATTTAGTAATGCACTGTAGGCATCTACCTTTGTAATACAGAATGGTAAGCCTCTCCACAGCTTACCTGAGCTGACCTCTTTAGCCAGAATTAGGTAAGCTAGAAAAGAGAAGAACAAAAATGGAAATATTCAGGGAAGCTGGGATGGCTCAGTGGTTGAGTGCTCACTTTACAGCCCTGGGGTCCGAGGATCGACTCCCGGCCCGGGCCTGTGCAGACCCATATGCTGAACTGGGGTGTAGCCCTCAGTTCAGTTCTTTCAGGGATGTGTTTCCTACATGGGAGTTCCCTGGCCCGGTTCCTACCCTGTGTCGCCCCACGCACACCTGTGGAGTGAAACTATATCAAAAACTAATGACATACAACGATGGAGACTGCTCTGGGCCCTACCCTTCTCTCTGTCTCTGTCAAAAACAATAAAAATAAAATTTTTTTAATAAAGGAAATATTCATTATCAATTGGGCTTGCTTTTTTCTTTCTTTCTTTCTTCTTCCTCTTCTTTTTAATCAAACTCTTTAACAAAAGCACGATCTCCCAAAGCTCATTTTCTCCTGATACAATTGGATCCCTTACCATGCTCTGAGACCACTGGATGACCTGTCATATTTGAAAAGCAATAAATACAATGATTTCCAGTTTCCTGGGAAAGAACAAATGTTTTGAGTTTGACTTCCTCTCTATCGCTAAAAAACATTTCGGGAGGAAAAGACATGGATTTCTCATTGGTCTTTTCCCTTTGTATGTTTTGTTAGATTTTTTTTTTTAAGGCAGGCTGCGAAAAGTTGTTGTTCATTAATGAAACTCAGAAAGTAGTGAAATTGCTTTGAAGTTTAAGATAGCAGATGTCCAGAGAGAGTAGAGAATTTAACATCTCCTTCACATGGGTTTCAGTGTAACTCAAGTATTGCCACCCAGAAGTTGCAGGTGCAAGGATATAGCTAGCTTTTTTTATGAAGCGCGCATGTGTGTGTGTGTGCGTGCGTGTGTATACATGCATGTGAAAAATAAGGACCAGCTCTCATAAAAAGCGTATCATAAAAGGTAAGTTACAAATGCATTGATAGTAAGTTAAAATTGCTTTTCAGGGTGATTTTTCTCAGTTACCTGCCAAAGCCATTTTGGGTTCAGTCAATAATGGGAAAAAAAAAATCCAAACTTTCTAAGGGACAACTTTTCCAGTTTAGCTAATTGAAAGGGATATGTTTAAAAGTGAGAAATCAAATTCAAGTAGCATATAGAGAATGCCATCTCTCTTAGCCTTCCCAATTAAAAAAAATTTTTTTTTAAGATTTATTTTTATTGTTTTTGAGAGAGAGAGAGACAGACAGACAGAGACAGAGAGAAGGCAGAGGGCCCAGAGCAGTCTTCATAGTTGACAACATTAGTTTTCCACATAGTTTCGCTCCACAGGTGGGCACGGGGCTGCGCAGGGCAGGAACTGGGCTGGGAGCCTCCTACATAGGCCCCAGCAAGAACTGAACTGGGGGCACACCCCAGCTCCGCATATGGGTCCGCATGGGCTGGGCCAGGATTAGTTCCTCAGGCCCCAGGGCTGCAAGGTGAGCACTTAACCTGCTGAGCCAGCCCACCTTCCCCACCAATTAAAATTTTAAAAGTTAAATTATATTATTTGGGTCCCAGAATAGCTCAGCAGGCTAAGTGTTTACCTTGCAACTGCAAGGTCCACGTATCAAATCTCGGCCCAGCCTGTGTAAACCCATATGCTAAACTGGGGTGCAACTGGTAACCGCCAGGATGGTGGCAAAGGTTCTTGCTTCCCGTATGGGAGGCCCCTCATTTGGTTCCTGCCCCTATCAGCCCCACATCCACCTGTGTGGAATGAAACCATGTCAGAGCTAATGATGTATGGCTATGGAGACTACTCTGGGCCCTCTCCCTGTTTCTTTCTCTCTCACCTACTCTCAAACAATAAAATAAATCTTTTAAAACAATTAAAAAAAGTTAAATTACATCATTAAAAATCATAATAAATATTATATGTTCATTTTAATTTTGCATATAAACACCTTAATTTGTCAGCCGTTGTACAGTTACGGTGCTTTGGAAAGGGGGAGGCGTTAGTCAACTAATCTGTAATACAACTATAATTTCCAGTTTTGGTTTCCTTATAGTGGAGTGAGAACTTTCAGAAATTCCAAACTGATTGCTTATGATTACATTTCTAGTTGAAATTGCAACTAGCCCATGTATTAAATCTAGGTTTAATGGGCTTTTAGCATTATCCATGCTATTTGGGGCCTGTGCTTTTTCTCTAACATACTGTATGGCATGTGAGCCTTTGTTAGTACTCTTGTGCAGAGTACTATACATGTTAATGGCAAGACTGTAGACGCTTAATATAATTTTGGTGAATGAATACTTGGCAACAATGACTCCAAATGAGGAAAGATGACAGAAAGGAGACCAGATGGGCCAGAATTTCCAAGAGAAAAGCACTTCTGCTCTATTCCAATCCAATGTAGTAAGTTAAACAGCATAAATTCAGTTATTTGGAAGAGAGTTGGGGAAGCTATGTTCAAGTTATTAAATTTAGAAATTTAAGTTAAATGAAGACATGAAAAATAGCAAATGTATTCTTCTCTTTGTTCTAAATGCAGAGGCGTAAAGGTTTACTTTTAGTTAACCATTTATTTTTGGACATTTCTACCAAAGAAGTTCGCCAGAAGCCCTGACATAAAAATCCTTCACTCAGTGCACCCTGAATCAGTGACTCATTGTGTGTGACCTGGGGCAAGTTCCTTGACCTCCCAGTACCTCAGAGCACTCAGCTGGAAGCAGGGGTGTAAAGCAAGAGTGTACTGAAAACCAGATGCCCCACCTAAATTAGTTTCCCTGGGTAAATACCTTACAGAAAAAGAACATTTAGCTCTTTCAAAGAAGTATCTTAAAATTAACTTTTAATTCTTTTTAAACATAGGGCATTCTATAATTTAGGGAGATTTGGTAAATACTCAGACAGCAAATTCTTTAGTGCATACTGCTGGTCCTCGATTAGTATATTAAATGTATTTTCTTTAGGAATTAAAAAATAGATCTAGCTTTTAAGTCTTCACAAAGACTTGAACAGTTCTTTGTTTTCTTTTTTCAAGTTTTGAATTCTGAGTGTTGAACAAACTCAAAGAGTCTGGAGACTTTGCTAGAAATAAATGATAAAGATTTACTCAAGGGCCTTAGGGTTTGCAAAATCGCAACCACAACTAGGCAATATCCAGAGTGTTCTGAGGAAAAAAGAAAAGCTAAGAGTTCTTAAAGTAAAATGTGTATTCTTAAGATTGAATCATACTTTAGCCTCTGGATTGGCCTGAATGACAATCGTCTGCATCAGTTCCCAAGTGGTGGTCCATTTACCCCTGAGGGTACACGCTGGGCCCTTCAGAGGTATGTGAAGAACCATCAGTAACAATATTTAAATGTGTTACAAATATTGTAAAATTAAATCTGTGCTTTGTACTACTTTTAGTGTAGTAATTTTTCTTTCCTAAGTTATTACCTTATTCCACTATTTTACATTAAGATAGGCACTGAACAAAAGTGTCAGTATTTAAAAACAGCTGTTTAAAAACAAGGGGTACAATTTGTAGAAATGGGCTTAAAAGGGGTACACAAGTGGAAAATGGTTGGGAACCACTGCTCTAGAGGAGAACTCCTGGTTTGGATAATAAATGTCAGGTGGTCTGGATACAAGGAGTGAGTTCTTAGGCACTCGTCTTTCAACTGAACAGTGTTTTCAACAACATCAATAATGATGGTTAACATTTATTGTATATTTGTCAGAGCATTAGATGGATAATTTTATTTACTCCCTACATGAACTTCTAAGGCAGGGGTGATCAACCTTTGGCTTCCTTGGTCCACACTGGAGGAAGAATTGTCTTGGGCCACACATAAATATGATAGCTGATGAACTTAAAAAAAAATTGCAAAAATATCTCATAGTGTTTTAAGAAAGTTTACAAATTTGTGTTGGGCTGCATTCAAAGTTGTCCTGGGACACATGTGGCTGAGGGCCTCAGGTTGGACAAGCTTGTCAATCTAAGGTATGGATGAAGAGGGCTGGACAAACTCAAGAGACCAAAATTAGCCACATAGGATTGGTCTGAACATAAAAATCCCTAGTTTCCTTGACAAAGGTCAATCTTTATCTTAAATGAGCCTGTCTATTGTCTTTTTGCATCTAAAATAATATAACCCTGAAATGTCAGTCATCCCTTTTTCCAGACCCCTCAGGGCACAACCCACTATACCAGAGCATAAGAACCACCCCTTTTTATCTTGTTCTCTGGGTACTATCTCTGTGCTTTAAAAATTAATTATTAATTATCTTGTACCCACCAATGTAAAAGAAATATGTGTCTTTTCATGTTACTTTTTATCTGATCTCAGACGTTTCACGGCTTTGCCTTCTCTTATTCCTTTAATCTACCACCAATGGATTTCATGTGACACTCCTTATGTTTCCTCCTTATATTCTAATATATAAAATGAGCTGTGGAATTGCCATTCTCAGGAGCATTATCTACATCTGTTGAGATTTTGCTTCCAGACAATAGTCATCAGTTTAGCTCAAATGAACTCATTAAAATTCTCTACAGGTTTGGATGTTTCTTACATTGACAGTACGATTTTACTACTATTCCCACTTTATTGGAGAGAAAATGAGGCCTACGGAGAATAAGCAATTTGCCCAAGACCACACAAAGAGTAAGTGTAGGGATGCCCATAGTAGGTAGTTTGAGTCTACAACCTTCACTTTTATACTTGATAATTGCCTTCCCTGTGGTAAAAACCACTAGATTAACATGCTAACAGATAATTTATTGATTATATGAATGTAAACATGTTGAAGACATACTGTGGTTAAACAGAGAAATCCTTTGGAATTCACAATTGTATTTTGCAAAAAAAAAAAAAAAAGGTCCTGTTACCTGTTATCGGAGTATATTTAAAGATAAAATTCTAATTTTTAAAGAGCTATGGGTAAAAAGCCCAGGAAAGTAATTTCTTCATCTACATCTGTAAAGCAAAAGCTCTAAAGCTTCAGAGAGCACACACGTTACCTAGAAAAGCTTTCAAAACTGGCTTTTCTCTGTGACTCACGGTGATAAATGCTGATAAAATCAGAGGGTTTGGACATAAAATCTATTTGCAAAAGCCTAGGTGATTGAGATGGAGGCCACCCTCCGGCCACACTTTGAGAAACACAACTTTAAATTTTTTTTCTTGGAGCCACCTGGCGTTTCAAAACAAACAATGAGGCTACTTCCCAAACTGATGAATGAGAAGCACAACAAACTTCATTTAAACAAACAACAGGTGCTGTTTGCCAAAAGCGAGTCAGGAACAAAATCAAATACTGTCCTGGTTCTTGGCTTGAGCGAAGTGTGTCAATGGAATCATTGTACACTACATCGTAATACCCACTCCAATCTGGGTAAAAGTACTAGAAAGAAAATGCTATGGGAGAGGACATTCCCATAATTCAGAAAAATGTAATTCCTTTGAAATCGCATCACAAATCACTTGCTTTTATCCCCAAGTTCCCAGTCATCCGAGGTAGGCAGGATGTGACTAATGAAATGCATCAAGTCACACCCCCAAATGGCATTTTTAGGACTGAGAGTGGCAGTACCGGCTCTTAGGTGCCATTGAAATGGTAATTCTGCTAATTGGTTCTTGGAGTTAAGCCTTTTGGATAAAGGTAAGATGTCTCATTTTACTAAATTGGCTTAGGGTTTTCCCCCCAAAGATTTCAGCCACTTGTGTGTGTATATTTGAAGGCGGACTTCTCACCCTGAAAGCCTGGAATAGCTTGAATTGTCTTGTCCTCCTAAAAACACAAAATCGGGTTTCAATGCTCGAGGAAAGGAAAATGTAATGGATTCTTGAACAATTTTATATTCCCATACTCTGATGCTCTTTGGATTGCTCTCTCCAAAATGTCCGATTCCCTTCATTTGAGATTCCCCCTCCCCCAAATTAATGCATTAGGAAAAAACAAATTAGTGTAAGTCATTTGAGAAAATAAATTTTTTCTTAGTTTTTCTCTCCCTTTGTCTTTTTAAAAATAAAATCTCTTAAGTATATGATATGGTTTCCAATTAATTAGGAAGATTTAGGGTTTAACGGTATTTCCCAAGACACAACTGCACAATGCTTCCTCTGGGAAGGGAATTTTTAATCTGTCCTCAACAGGTTTTGGGGGATGCAGTCTGTGAACCCCCTGAAATTGCATGGAAATTCTTTAGTGTATATTCACTTTTCTGGTAAATTTGTTTAAAAGAAATTACCAGCAAAAGATTCCTCTACCTAGAAAACTTTACTTTTGCTAATAAGAAAAAAATTACTTTACAAAAATTAAGCCTATGTTTTATAAGGTTTTAAGACACTAGAAGGTTTGTTAAATTTTTCAGATATTACATGAAGGGCCACATCATCACCAATGAAGTTTATTTAAACAAAGTAGTCCCTTAATCTCTTCCCACAATCAAGACTATTAGCAATTGCTTGCGGACAAAGGTTTACATTTCAAAATCTTCTCCTTTGTCATTGCAATTGAGACTATTAAAAGATCAGAGGACAGTTTGAATACAGACTTGTACCTTGAATAGCACCTTCTGCCTTTATTGGTTTGTCATGTAAAATATAAACCCTTATTGACAAAAACTGTTGGCATTTAAAACAGAGATAATGAGTTTTGTCCTCTTCTGTAATCTGGGTCAGAAAAATGTGATAAACATATCATTTGTTCTATGTAAAGTTGCTCCCCCTACCTCCAGTCAGAAACACACAGATCCAGACGAAATTCTTAAAATTTAAACAGGTAACCACTAGACTATTGACTGTGTCTATGAGTTTTTGTTTCTTTGTTACTTTCAGTTTTATATTCCACCTATAAGTGAGGTCATATGTTTCCTGATTCTTTCAGTCTGACTTATTTTGCTTAATAAGATGTTTTCAAGGTCCGGGTAAGGGGGGAGGTGGGTGGGAGAGCTGGGGTGGGGGGAGTAGGGAGGGGAGATTAAATATACAGTAATGGAGAGTGAGTTGATTCTGGGTGGTGAGCACATAATGTGATGTATAGACAATGTAATGTAGAATTGTACATCTGGAAGCAATGTAATTGTTATCAATCAATGTCACCCCAATAAATTTAACAATTAAAAAAATTAAGTAATTAAAAAAAAGAAAAAAAAGATTAAACAGTTTAATGTAAAAAAAAACTGATGGTCTACAACTGTGGAGACTGCTCTGGGTCCTCTCTCTCTAACCTTCTCTCAAAAAACAATACAATAAATATTTTTTAAAAAATCAAAAAGTTCAATAATGTGAAAGTAAAGCTCCCACAAATTTATTCAGTGACTTAAGGTAAATTGTCAAAATACAGGATTTTTTTTTCTTTTACAATAAGTCATCCAGGTTTTTTGTTTTTGTGGAATTTATTGTCAATCAAATCATAACCGTTAATCTCAGGTACTTCTGAGTATCCACCTCTGGGTTTAAACTAAATTCTAATAGTATTTTAAAATTAATTTTTCCATCTGTGGAAAGATGCTGAAAGACAGAGAGTATGTGATGATTTTTGTCCCTTTGCTTTCACTTGGGTAATCCTTAAAACATAGTTCTAATAATATTCAGAGTCTGCTTTGAAATGATCAATGATTGATAAAGTACTACTGTATCTGATATTTTCCAAATGCTCAATACCTGATATTATACATCTATGAATGATTGTAAAACCAATGATGAAAAATAAAATTATCTTCTCCACCGAAATCAATGAAGCAACAAGTCATTTGATCTCTTCCGATTTGTTCATTGTAATTTCCTGGGTGTCTGATAGATGCTTCAATATCTTCTTCTATCCACATCTCCAAATATAGTAATAAACATAGCCATTCTCTCTTCAAAATTCTGTCTGAATTAACCTTAGAGCCTCAAGAGTCAAAACTTGGAATTAACACTGAGTCAAGTAGCCTGCTGTCTATGTGGCTGGCACTGGAAAGCCCTTTGCATTATCCAGACTGGGAACTGGGTCACTAAACTCCAGGTCAATCTACTTCCATCTTTGCACAGTGCAGACTCTTACAAAATTTTACCTTCCATGAAGCTGAAATATCTTGTGTTTTCATCCTCACTGGTGTCATCTTAGGGTCAGAAAGAACATGTTAAATCTCACGTGTATATATAAACTCTTAACAATTTTTCAATGTCTGTCAGGTTCTCTTTGTCTTTGTGTTATTCTAAGCATTTGAATTTCCGATAGTCATGCTTCATATGACAGGCTTACTATTGATATTCCTCTTCTCACTGCTAGATCTCAATATGGAACAGTTTTTCTGTGCTCTTCTTAAAGCAAAATACCTTGGGTACTGCGTTATTTGATATATTTAATATAAACCAGGGTTTTCCACAGTGTGATATGGAGACCCTTGGGAACCCCAAAACTCTTTCAGGGAATCCACGGATCTACATTATTTTTATAATAACACCAAAAAATCATCTGCACATTTTACTTTGTTGGTATTTACACTGGTGGTGCAAAAGTAACGGTGAATAAAGGTGCTGGGACCTTAGCATGAAATACAGCAGTGGCACCAAACTATACTCTCAGTCTTTGTATTCTTTTTAAAATTTTAATTAATTGTTAAATTTACTGGGGTGACAGTGGGTGGCAAAAATTACATAGGTTCCAGGTATACAATTCCACAGTCTTTGCATTAATCTTTACCCTCATGTACAACACAGGAAAATGAAAAGCAAATTTTATTTAGGAGAGTTCTTGAGAAAGCAGCAAAGAACAAACAAGCAAACAACAACGACAAGAAAAAGAAAGAAATTAGTTTCATTGAATGTCAACCCTAGAGTATATCTTTTTATTTGTATTTATTTATTTTTTATTTTTTAAATGAACTTTATTATTGAGAATATATATTTTTTACCATTCTATGGGAAGAAGTGGAAAGCATGCTGTTTGCTCTACACCAAGCTACCTTGGTTTTCTGGAGGAAAAGGTTTCATGCGATTGAGCTGTGAGCTGAGCTGGCTGCTTTTACCATGAAATACTGTTTCTACTTGAAAGAACAACTGATAGACCTACTACTATAGTTCAGACTTGGGTATCTGAAAGACACTTCATCTTCTTGAAAAATAAGTGAACTTGTCATTATAGTAAAAAACACTGACAGTATTGATCGCTATTGATAATATATCTGAGCTTCCAAGACAAAGTTAGAGTTTTGGAAAATATTATTTGCTGCCATGACTGTGACAGCTTCCCACTATTTGAAGACTTTTTGAGTGAGCTTGGTGATTTTAATAATTTATTTTTTATTGTTTTGAGAGAGAGAGAGAAAGAGAGAGAGAGAGAGAGAGAGCACGCCCAAAGTAGTCTCCATAGTTGAATATCACCAGTTTTTGACATAGTTTCATTCCACACAGGTGGGCTCGGGGCTGTGTGGGGTGGGAAGCTGGTTGGGGGTGGGGTGGGGGGGCTGTCACATGGGAAGGTACACCCCCACCAAGGCTGCTGAGCCATCCCGGCATCCCTGGTGGTGATTTAATGATTGTGATTTTTAAAATAAAAAATAATTAAATATATCAACATTTGGAAAGCTCTGCATACCTCAGTGTACTGATATTTGCCAAATGATCAATACATGATCTTACAAATTCATAGATGATTATAAAAGATGCACTTTAAAGTGTAAGAACACCAACAGATTTTAATGTAACAGAGTACACAGAGTTCATTCCTGTTGTTTTAGCTTCAGCATTGTAACTTACCTTAAAAAAAATACTATTTGGGGAAAGCCGGGACGGCTCAGCGGGTTGAGCGCTCGCTTTGAGGCCCCGAGGACCGAGGATCGAATCCCGGCTCCGGCCCAGGCAGGACCCACGTGCTGAACTGGGGAGTTCCCACAGTTCGGTTCTCTAGATGTCTCTGTCTCTGTCTCTCTCTCTATCTGTCAAAAGTAAAATAAAAATAAATATGCACTGAAGATAAAATAATTACTCTCTATAAATATAAAAAAAAAAAGATATAAAAAAAAATTCTATTTGTCTAGTTTTGATGTACTATTGAAGAACATCTAAAATGACTATTAAAATACTTCATTTCCCAATTACATGTCTGAGGCCAGATTTTATATATATGTGTGTGTATATATGTGTGTATATATACATATATATATATATATAGTATTTGTACATATTGTATAATTTCAATTATTGTTTTCATTGATATATGATATACAATATATAGTATATATTTTTCAACCAAAACTGAATTAAGCAGATACAAAAATCAGCTGACTTATATTTTAAGCCAGATAGTAGAGATTTGCAAAATAAAAAACAATGTCATATTTCACAAACATGTTATTAAATTGACAATCATTCATTGCCTTTATTATTTTAAATGAGTTAATACAAGTATTTAAAAACTTTTCATTCAGCTTTAATTTTTAATTAAAAATTATACGTGGTTTGAAAACCACATAAAAGAGAACTATTAAATTCCTGTTCTGTACACTTCATCTCTCACATATATAAACACTTATTTTTTTGTTGTGGGAGGGAGGAGTGAGGGCTAACATATCATACTTTTTCTCCCACCTTCTAATTCTAGCTGGATTAATCAAATTAACAGAGACAATTTGACAGGAGAAAATAAAATTTTAATATGTGTGCATGGAGAATTCACATAAGCATGAAAACTCCAAAGACAGCAGGTCAAACTCGGTATGTCTTTTTGGAAAAAGGAGAAAGAGGGAGCAGATGATGGGATTTCAAAGGAAGTAGGCAATTTACAAGTCATTGAGGAAGAGTGGAACCTACGTGACAGGCTTCAGGGGACACTGGGGGTGGTCTAGCGATCAGGCCCCTGCAGGGAGCCCTCTCATCCACCATATTCAATTTAAATAAGGCTAAGGTGAACATCCTAAGATGTCCTTCCCGAAGGAGGCCTGTCTGTCTGAATCTCTGAGGCAGTAAAGCGGGAATAATCAAAGGTTCTTTCTGGTTTTGTTTGTTAATAACCAGTTTACAATCAATATCCCAAAAGGAAGGTTCGGGGTGGCAAAACTTTGGTTCTCTTCAGAAGAGATAAGCAACCACACACTGCTAGCTCACACGGACTCAAGTAAGCCTCCCATTTCTGAAGTTTTTTGCTCTGCTGTCTTGTATAGTTGAAAACATAATTGACATGGTTTGGGTAGGGTACAGCTTAGGGTACCAAAGCCTGAACCATTCGTTGAAAATAGAAGTTACAGTTTAAATTAATTATCAAATGTTATTTGATAGCTTGTGCCATAGCTTGTGTGTGTCTCCTAATTTGTTGCTTATGAATCAATACTAGGTAGTGGCTAGTAGCCATAATTCAGGCCTGGAACTCAGAAATATGAAGGTTTGGGGTGTGTCTATGGGCATACGCAGAATAATGCAATCTATAAGAGTCAGTGAGGTCCAATAAGAGAGCAGAGGATGAAATCTTAGTTAATGCTTATGAACAATAATTTAAGGAATAGGAAGCCAGTAGAAAGGTAATCAAGTTTTGGGCATTCTCAAAAGGAACCACTGCATTACATTAGGAAGCTCTAAGCACAGCATTTAGGCTCTGAGCTAATCTCTTAACATAATTTAACACATTCAATCATAATAGCAACTCCGTAAACCAGTTATTTTCTCACTTACAACTAGGAAAGAAAGGTCTAGAGAGGTGAAATACCCTTCCAGGATCACACAACAGATCTCACATCAAAAGGTGGGATTTGAATTTCAGGCTTCCCTCACAAAGTGTGATAGAAACAACATTCTGCCTTCAAAGAACTTTCACCTCTGGCTTTAAATTGGGCTAGCCTCTTCCCTCTTCCCTTTTTTGGAGGGGGTGGGTTGGGTGGGGGAACTGCTTTTATATTCATCCAGTCAGGGAACATTTTACTTTGGCTTTATGGGTCATGACTTACAAGGGGACAAACAACAAATGCCAGTTTTGTTTCATAAAGAAAACCAGTTTTTACTAAATGTCCTCATTGCTTGAACTATTAACACAGGAACAGTTAAATGCAACCCAGTCATAACCCTCCATCCTGCATTACATAGAATATTCCTGGAAGTTTAGAGCTGAGGTTTAGTGGCCTCGTGGGGCCCCACAGCTAGACACGCCCCAATTTCCACCCTATCCCTAAATCAGTTGAATCCACATGATATGTAAAAGTACCCGAGTTAAATAATATATTTTAAATTATAACTTAGCATTTAAAAACTACCATAAAACTAAAAACCAAGAAGCAGGAGTCCCGATTCAGTAGGATGGAACTGTGCTCTGAAATTTAAGCCAGTTGCTGAAGAGGTAAGCCACCTAAGGCAGGGTTCAGACAAAGGCTGGATGAAGAAGGTTTGTAGGGGAAACTAGTAAGTGGGTCTCCTCAGAGTGGTGTGAAGGCATCAGGCTAAGGCAATGACTGCCAGAGGTATAGGCGACCTGTGGGCTGTGGGCCAGGGGTGGAGGGACGGAAATGGGGAAATGCTAGTACTTTGCAGGTCAGCCCCTGGGGACCGAGTTCTCAGCAGACTACCAGGTATTGCAATAAAAGACTAGACTCTAATCACATCCCCCAACACCACCCCTACACATTGTGTTGAAAAGCATCGCCCCCAGTTTCCTCAACTTTTCTGTTTTGAATTGTTCATTATTGTCCAAGACATGTAATTTATGAAGGAGCAAGAACCCAGTTTTCAAGGCCTAATAAAGTTCAAACCTTAGGCTTAGAGGAACTTTGCAAAGCAAAAAAAAAAAAAAGAAAAAAGAAAAGGAGTCTCTTTTACTTCATAACAATCTAAGCGGAATCTCCAAAGACCAAGTTAGTTATTTGTAAACTCACTCTCATTTTTTCCTAAACAGTGCCACCTACTGTTCATTTTAAGTCATCAGGAGGTTTGCTGACGAGGACCAGAGAGACATAGAGGGGAGAAAAAAGTAACGGAGGAAACGAACTCTTTTCAGCTTTGGGGCAATGGAAGAAACATGACAAAAGACCATCTAATAGCAAAAATAAGTATTTTTACTGGTTATTTTTTTTTATAGAAGGCTCGCAAGAAGCCAAAGCCAGTGAAACCAATCCCTTAGAAATGGCTTTTTAAAGCGCGCTATTTTCGAGTCCCCCCCAGAGGATTTTAAAATAATATTTTATTTATAAAGTGCGCTGTTTGCGTATCTTTACGTTAGGGAACCAGGCTAAGGAAAAATACAATGACTTTTTCTTTTTGTCGCCCACCCGAGGCGGAAACGTGCATCAGGCGAACTCGGACACTCGACTTGCCATCAGCTCAGACACTCCTGAGTTGAAGGGAAGAAAGGGTTAACGAGTGTTGGATGGGCCAGTCGATCACTTTTTATTTAGAGTGCAGCCAGCTTCGGGGGGCTCCCGGCTTACACACGTGCGCGCGCTCACACGCACACCTACACCCCCGCGTGGGCACTTAGCCTAAGGGCACCATTTGGCACAAATGACTTACACACCAAGGGGGCGTTATGCTGAAGAGGGAATCCTGGTAACGCGGGGCTACCTACGAAGCGTGGCCTCCCGGCCCCTCCGCTGGGGGAAGCAGGGGCTCAGGTGGTGGCCAGCTTGTGTGCACTGCAGCTCTCTGCACACGTTTGCAACCGAGTTAATTGAATTCATTGGAGTTCAGAACCGGCCTGGAGCTCAGAGAGCGCTTTGAATGGCCAATTTCTCCTTCTCCTCCTCCCCGCCCCCGCGCCCGCCCGCGCTCCCAGCTCCCTCCCCTCCGGGTTCCCCAGTCCCCACCTCCCTGCTCCCCTCCCCTCACCCCCTCCCTCCTCCGCCCTATTAAAACACCCACCAGCCCTCTAGTTAAGACCCCCTTAAGTTGGAGGAGGCAGAAAGGCAACCACTGCGAGGAAGGAGAAGTCAAGACGTCTGGAAAGAATTACCCAGACCTGGCTTCCAGCAGCCCATTGAACCAGGGACTTGAACCAGTCCCAGCCAAAGACTTTCTCCCGATTCTGCGCTTCCTGGGTTCTGCTGAGTCTTCACCGGGATTTTTTTTTTTTTTTCCTTCGATACGAAAAGAAAAAGAAGAGACTTTCTGATATCAGGGGAGAGGGGCTGGAGCAAAAATAAATAAGTAAATAATACAAAAATAGGCGAGTTAATTTATTTTTCAAGCACAACAATTTCTTTTTAAGAATTAGAAGACTGGAGTGCCACGGACCTATGCAAGAAAAGAATAGCGAATTTTCCTTTTAAAGTCGGGGAGAACCGAACCTTTCAGACTGCCCCCCAACCCCACATCCTTTTTAAATGTTGTTTCTAAATTTTTTATTTTTTTTGGCCGGTCGTCTCAAATTCATCTGATCTCTTATTACCTCAATTTTGGAAACTGCCCGCCACCGGCCCTCCGGGACCACACAGACAGGCTGAGGACAACTTTATGACCGAGAGCTGAACAAGGTACGTTCCCCTGGCGCGCTTTGGAGAAGGATGAGGGTCCACGGATAGGCCAGGGAGAGGGAAGAAACGATCCAAAAAGGCCTTAAAATGAATTCTTTTAAGTTAGTTTTCGACAGAAACGTTTGAGATCTGAACATTTGCAACAAGTTAGAAATGGGGACATTGCAGATCACTGTCAGGCTTAGCAATATTATCTTGTCTCCTCCCTGCGGCGCTCCAGAGATCCGCTGCCTTTGCTGCGAACACAGGTAAGCGCTTGGCCCGGGGAGGACTGCGCGTCCCGGGAGGTACTTTTCCATTCCGCACCTTCCGCAGCCGCCCAGGGGCTCCCGAGTGGGGAGGCACGAATTTCGACTGTGCAAGGAAAACGGATTCCTCACAGCCGCCTCTTTCCCTCTTACCTTCCCATCCCTGGACTTCTTCCCCTGCCCAACACGCTCTGCGTGGGGAGGAAAACCCTGGTGCTCAGTGCAGCGCGTTTACTTCCAAGTGGGAAGCCCGCTTCTTACTCGTAACGCAAAGGGTTAAAGCGACCCAGCGGCCTGGGACCCCAGAGAAAGGGGGGTTCTCCGCCACCTCCTCTCGGCTACCGGCCTCGCTGGGCCACTCCCCCCTCTTTCCCCGGCCTTCCCGCCTTTGCACTCCCTGCACCCCATTAAAATGTCAGGCTGGGTCTGCCCGGGCTCGGCGCGGCTCCGGAAGCCTCGCGGAGGCCTGGGGTCCCTGCCGCCGGCGGTGGCTGCGGCGACCCCAGCAGGAGGCGGGCGCGCATCCCCGGGCTCCGGGCCCGCCCGCCGGCCGCCCGGGGGCAGGGCGCACAGGGACGGCGCGCGGCGCGCCCGCAGCTGCACAGCCCCGGGAGCCAGTTCCGACGTGGCACCGAGCACGCCGGCGCTTTCCGCAGCCGCGGCGTCGGGCACAGTCCGGGTGGGGGGTTTCGGGGCGCCCGGGCCGTGGGTGGGGGCGGGGGTCCGCGGGAGCCGGGAGCGAAGGTGGGAGGCGAGCCAGAGGCTGGGCTGGATAATCGACACCTCGGGCGGAATTCGTCACGCAGGTTCCCGCCCAGCCTGAGCCGGGGCTCGGAAATCGGTCCCTGTGAACCGGAGGGCGGGTCTGTGTGAGGGCGAGGGGGGGCGGCGAAGCACGCTTTCTCCTCCGGCCCGGGAAACGCGCGGAAAGGGTAATTAAGGCTGGAAAGAGGAGCTGGGAGCCCAGAGGCGGTTCCTGGGGAGGAGGCTTTACAAGACCCGGCTCCTATTACACCGCCTGAGGTGCCAGCCTCCCCCCTGCACCCCCAGCCCCCCGCGCTCAGCCCCGCGCGCCACCAGCAGCCGTGTCCCCCCCTCCCTGCGCAGCTCTCCGCCCTTGGGGACCGTTGCTGCGTGTGTCTCCCAAACAGCTGCCCAGTAAAGCTACGCTCCTCCAACCCACGTGGCTGGCCTGGGGTTGCCTTTGACGTCATGCGCAGGGGGGAGGTGTGACGCAATAGATCGGGAGGCGCTGATTGGCCACGAAGGGCTTTCCCCGACCTGGAGGCCTGAGTATATAGAGTCTCCTTCGGCTCAGTGTTCCAAGTTCTTAGTTGGACTTTGCTGAAGTGAGGCCGTTGGTAAGAGGGCGGCCTTAATGGCCCCTTGTAGATTTCAAGGTTGTCCCCTGCCCCCCTCCCCCGAACATGACTCGTTGCAGCGAAGGCTTATGGTAACGTACCTTTGGAGATATTAAAAGGGATTATGAAATTTTATAAAAGGTAATTTTAACGAAAACTGGAAAGGTCAACACATTCAAACATACCGATGAAAGGTTTAAAATTAAAAATGTATTTATCTAGAATTGGCTAGAACAAACAGATATCCCTATCACACTATTTGTAGAGGCACTTTTAAATTTGTACAGAATAGAGTTGAAAAGAACTCAAAATTCTAAACTTTTTCATTCCAGTCTGTGCAAGTTGACATATTAGTTTTTACTGCATTTTTCTAGAGGCTAAATGAGATTATTCATACAACCATCAAAGTCCATCAGAGGTTTTCCTAGTATTTTGGCTATTTTACAATTTTAATAAAAGTTTAGCTCTTTACAGTACCCATTTAGTATGTATATTATGTTTTGTATGCATTTGCGATTTTGGAATTAAGAATTCTAAATAGACCTTTCTACGGCATTGTAATTAGGATATCATCTCTCCTCTTTTTAAAAATTTATTACCTGAGTTGGGTGAATAGAAAAATGTTGAAATATGTACAAATACGTATTACCTGAGTCAGGAATCAGTATCTAGAACTGAATCCTGACTCTACCAGAGAAAGTTAATGCAGTTTATAAAAATGTAAGGTTTTAAATTGGTGACTAATACTAAATTTGAATGTCACCCGCCACAAAGCATAGATGATAGCTGACCCAGCAACCTTCCTGGAAGACAAGAATTGTGCAACAAGTGAATAAGAAAGTGTTGCTAGAAAGTAAGGCAGATTGGGTAACTATAGTCGTTAAATTTATAGAATAATCCCACAAGATTGAATTTCATGAATACTTTCTCACACATGGTTTCCTTGCCAGTTAAGATTTCTTTAAAAACATTTGTTTCTTGAAATTGTAAACACACATTTCACCGATTCATTGGTTTTCTTTAATTGGCACCGTAGGAAAACCCTTATCTGTGGATGAATGTGGAGATCTCTTTTGACAAGGTTTTATTACACAGTTACATTTTGAATCTAAAGAACAAGTAGTTTGTTACATTATTAGGTTCCGGACTTTTACATGTGGGAGCAATGAGTTAATGAAATCGGAGAATAGAGCATAAACCTCACAGCCCCTTTCTGGGTTCACTTTTTTTAATCTATGCTCACCCAGGCTGTGTTCCATTAAGAGGCTGCAAGGACAGTGCCACTGGCAGCTGGTATGACAGTTGAATGTGGGGACAGCTCCCTGAAGAAAAATCACTTCCATCACCCCAACTTGGTTTTAATCCTTTCATCTCTGTTAGCAATCTGCATAGAAAACGTAACATCCTATTGCATATACCTGTACCTTAAATTATTCAAGTCTATTTTTAGTATCATCTAGGTGGACGTAATATATACTGCTTTGCCAACAGTCTACAAAAGTGTTACTAATATGAGTCAAAATAAATATGAGGTCATACTATTAAGTATTTTACTATTTAAGGAAGAAATACTTATGAATGAATGCCTCTTGAATGCATACAGCTGTTCTGCAGATTGAATGAGATGCAGTTCACATTTTAATAGAATTCATCTTGTAAAAAGTGCACTCAAGTCTTCACATAACCATAGTGTAGAGCAAAATGTGATCTGGCCCACAAGAAAAGTAAAATAATAGGTATTGTTTATCACATCTGTCTTAGACATTGAGTTAGATACTTTCCGTACATTGTATCTAATGCCTTCACCCCACCCCTGCCCTAGGAAAGAAAATGTTATAAATAAAGGAGCCTTGTCCAGAAAGATTAAGCAACTTGAAAGTCACAGTGTTAGGAAGGTGTGTGGATAGAATTTAATCTGCAGAATAGTGAATGACAGGATGCCTTTGAACTAGACATACTGGAGCTAGATTAGTCAAGTTTTATGGCGTCTAAAATAGAGGAGAAATCACATTTAATTGAGAGAGATCAGGAAAGATTTCATGAATAGACTTGGCATTTGTGATACATATGGCTGCGTAGGTTCTGTCCTACAGAAATAGTGCCCAAGAGCCAATGGAGTCATTTTGTACATAATTTCCCATTTGCCACACTGAACTTGAGGGTGAAGATTAGGTAGTGAAGTTCAAAACAGTTGGGAGAATTGTCATCCTGGGAGGAGTTCATCAATATTGATGGGGCAAATGAAGAGACATCTGAAAATTAAAGCTCTAGATTCAGACACTGTCCTGCCTAACCCTGTAAGCTTGGCTCTGGGTCTGTGCTAGAATGACCACAGTGACAGTGAAGAGAAAAAGGCCAATTTCAAATTCCTCGGCGTGGAAACCAGAGTGCACTCTTTCCACAGGTCAAGCTTAGCTGCATCATTACATTATCTTAACTGGACATTCTGATTTGTGGACTTAAAATCTGTCTCTGATCCGGTGGGGTTTACTTTGAAAGGAGTCCTGTGTAACATCATCGTTTTTCTTGATTCGTAATAAGTAAACTATTAAACATACTTTAGACTTTTGTCTCTGACTTATTTATATACATTAATCATCCCTCCCTCTTATGCCTGAGTTCAGCCTTTATACTTATGGCCTACTTGGCATTTGACCGAAAGGTATAGATTTCTAAGTGAGCTAAGAAATTTTTTTTTAATAAATTTTACCTAGAACTTAAAAATTGGGCATGAATGAATCAAAAAATGTATGGTTTTACTTAATACTTAATTTTTGTTAGGAAAAAAGTTGTGACTAGTTATTTAAGTAAATTTGGTGCAAAAATCTATAGTGCATTGGTGCAAAACAATTGCTTAATAGCAGGTTATCTTGAAGTATCATACTGAAATATTTAAAAAAGAAAAAAAACTTACCAAAATGATAAAATGCAAAAGACAAAAGTCCTAATGTTTCGATAAGAGAATGAAGAAGAAATGAGAAATGCGTGTTTTGAAAAATGCTTGGAGAATTTGTGTCTGAGGATATATTCTTATTTACAATATTTCATGTAGCTGCATTGCAGGGGCTAGATACACACTCCCACCCAATGGGTAAAACAGGGTCAGTGGTAGTCATTTTCTAACAGAATCAAGCGATCGTTGAATTTTAAAACAAGAAACTGAAATCTGCTGGATATTTATTTACACCATCTCCAGGAAGAGTCATGGAGTTAGTCTCATTTTTTATCGTAAAAAAGGATTCAACAAGTTCAGATTTAATTCTCATTAGGTTTCTATTATTTAGGACATTGGATAATGGAAAAAAATATCTAAAAGATAACTAAGGTTTCTGTGGACCTGGTACCTGACAAAGCAAACTTGAGTCTAGACAGGAGATCACGTCTGTCTATAACAGTAAACTGGTGTCATCACCTCCATTTATAAGCATATTTTTACTAAAAGATGTAATAAGGTGTAGTGGTTGAGATCGTAGACACCACAGGCAAGTAATCCTTGGTGCGAGTAACAGCTCCCCCATTAAGCAGTTGTATATTTTTTTTCTCTGAGCCTTAGTTTCCTAATCTGTAAAATGGGGGTAGACAGTACCTCCTAGGTTTGCTGTGACGATTAAATGAATTGCATTAAAGTTTGAGGTATGCAGAAAGCGTTCAATCAATATTGATTATTATTATTTGAGGATATAGATACAAGATACTTTCCTAATCATATCATAATATTTTAGAAGTTCAGTTTATTTAAGCTAAAAACAAGCAGCTCACCTCTTTCTTCCACCTCCAACCCTCTCACCTCCATCTACCATCAGTCTGTTCTCTGAATCTATGAGCTTGGTTGTTATGCATTTATTTGATTCCACATGTAAAGGAGATCACACAGCATCTCTTCTTGGTTTGATTCATTTCACTCAGAACGATGCCCTCGAGGTCCATCCATGTTGCTACTTTTATTCTGTTGGTTTTTTTCTATGGCTGAGTAACAATTCCATTTCATATGTATATATACACTTGGACACACACATGTGACAACATCCATCTGTGGATGGACACTTAGGTTATTTCCATATCTTGGCTGTTGAAAGCTCATGCTGCAACGGACACGGGGGCCCAGGTATCTTTTCCAGTTAATGTTTTTGTATTCTTCTATTTGTCTTTTCTAACTGGCTCCCAAAGATCTACAACTGGTCTGGTCTTCCCCCCATCCCCCCTAAGCTTGATCTTTAGATAGCGGAGCAAGAAACTCTGTAACTGATTTTTT
>PVKE010022599.1:0-25425 GCA_004027555.1 Craseonycteris thonglongyai | reverse complement strand
CAACAGAGAACCACCCAAATAGCCCCACAAACAGCACATCTAAAAAGGGTAGTCTCAACATGTTTGAGAGCCTGCTGGGACAAAACTTGCTCCAGAGGGTAAGCCCTGCATGCAGCAGCCTACAAACTGTGGACATGGCCAAACCCCATAGCCTGTCAGCCTGAGGTTCAATCCCACTAAATGACATTCCAAAGTACTCAAGGCTCAACTGTAACAGGAAGGCACCCACAATTCACACAAGAGACATTTGTGGAGCAGGTGGCCAAGAATACTGTGCCACTGGGCCCCAAGGGGCACCTACTACATAATATCACCTGGCCAAGACTGGGAGATGTAGAAGAACTACCTAATATATAGAAACAAACACAGACAGGCAGCCAAAATAAGAAGAAAAAAAAAAAAGTCCCAACTGCAAGAACAAGACAAAAACCCAGAAAAAGAACTAAATGAAATGAAGGCAAGCAACCAACCAGAGAAAGTTTAAAACAATGGTTGCAAAAAATTGTCAAGAAACTTAGTAAGGATTTCAACAAAGGAACAGCAAGAATAAAAAATAAAAACATAGATAGAAATCATAAAACAAAAAAACGAGTCAGAAGTAAAGAACACAATAACTGACATGAAGAATGCACTAGAAGAAATCACCAGCAGACTTGATGAAGCAGAGGATTGAATCAGCCATTTACACAGTAGCAGAAAACACCCAACCACATAGCAAAAAAAGAATTGAAAAAGAAAAAAGGGCAGTTCAAAAGACCTCTGGGACAACATCAAGTGTAACAACACTCTCATCACAGGGGTACCAGAAGAAGAGAGAAAGCAAAGGACTGAAAACCTATTTGAAGATATATGACCAAAAATGTTCCTAATCTGGTGAAAGAAACAGGCATACAAGCCCAGAAAGTGGAGAGTCCCAAACAACATACCTAAACCCAAACAAGCCCACAGTTAGCTAGAATATCGCCTCAAAATAACTCCATGTGTGCAAGAAACAGAAGTGAATTCTATTTTACTCGATTTTATGAAAAAGGAACTTTACATAAAGTACTCTTCTGGGAATTCCTTGACTCCATGCATTTAGCCTCCAGAAGGATCCCCATCCCCTTTCTTTTTTAAGTGTGAGGGAGGTTTAAAATGATGTAAAAATAAACGAGCGCTTCTATGTCTAGTTTAGTGGTAGATATATATTAATGGTTATTCGTTAACAGAAAAGGACAATTTTTACTTTAAATGTGCCTTGCGGGTTTTATTGTGTTGGTGTGATATGTACTTCATCTTTTTTTCCTGAAAGTAGTCATTTTGTTTTTTAGATTGGAATGATTAGTTAGAATCTACTTTACATGTACTTTATCTTTCTATATAGGAAGGAAATTGCCTTTATAAGTAGGTTGTTTACTACAGTGAATTTGAGAATTTTAACCACAATCCTGTAGTAAGAAATACATTTTACACTGCAGCCCAGTGCTTGGAAAAATAATGAAAATAAGCTTAATGAAAAAGTCCTCACTTTTAGTATGTTTAAAGTTCTATTAGTCTAGTCCATCCTATTTTGTTGTGTCCTGTGTACCTTACACACTCCCTTCTCAGTGCTGACTGGCTGGGACCCACTATTTGGAAAATACCTGTCTATAATAAGTTTTAAGGTAGAAGCAATTACAGAAACAGGAAATTTACTCTGTGAAAGACAAAGTAGCCATGAGAGCTCTGTGGGTGATACAGAAAGATACAAAATTTAGCTTTTGCTCTTAGGCACTTATGGTAAACTGTTTGGTCCGTGAGTATGTGTTTCTACAATGACAATAATGTAGTATTTGATTCTAAACTGCTTTTGAAAAGCATTCTTTTATGTAAAACCATTGAATTGTAGTTAAAAATAAAACAAAACCAAGAAAGTATATAATAAATTCCAAAATATTTGTGTGAGCTATAGGAATATAGAGATTAGAAAAGATTAGTGTGAGTTGGAGCAGCTGGGGATGGTCTAGTGAAACACGTAGGAGTTAAATAGAAACTTAAAGGGTAGGGAGAATGTGTGTAGGTGGGAGGGGAAGGTCAAGACATTATAGTGATGGTAAATGTGATCAGTGGCTTAGAATTGGAAATAAAATAATATATTCACGAAGAGTAAAAAATGGAATCTAGTTATGATCACATTGGTCATAAGTGGAAGATTATTTTTTTAGTACTTGTAATTTATTTTATTTTTTATTGTTAAATTTATTGAGGTGACATTGATTGATATCAATTACAGTTTGCAGATGTACAATTCTACATTACATTGTCTATACAACGCATTATGTGCTCACCACCCAGAATCAGCTTACTTTCCATCACCATATATTTGACTCCCCCATCTCTCCCACCCACCTCCCTCAATACCCTCAGGTAACCACTAAACTATTGACTGTGTCCATGAGTCTTTGTTCCTTTCAATTTTGTATTCCACCTTATAAGTGAGGTCATATGTTTCAAGGAAGATAAGATTAAGTTGATAAGGAGGGACTAGATTATGAAGTGATTAGAATTTATCTGGTAGGAAATGAGGATATCCCTACTTCTCTTAAAATTTACTTTGTCTGCCACTGTAGATCTTTTGGTCCCTAGGACCATAACTACAAATTTGTATTTTCCAATCCCTTCACCTTTTTCACCCAGGTTTCCAATGCTCATCAGTTTGGTCTTTGTATCTATGAGTCTGTTTCTGTTTTATTTATTTATTTTGTTCTTTAGATTCACATTTAAGTGAGATCATATAAGATTTTTCTTTCTCAATCTGACTTATTTCACTTAGCATAATATCCTAGGTCCATCCATGTTGTTGCAAATGGTATTATAAGATTTTATTCATTTTTATGGTAGAGTAACTCCATTATATAAATGCACCACAATTTATTTATTCAGTTGTTTACTGATGGGCATTTCAGTTGTTTCCATATCTTGGCTATTGTGACTAGAGCTTCAGTAAAGATAAGGGTGCATATTTTTTTAATTAATGTTTTGGATTTCTTTGGATAAATATCCAAATATAAATGGGAAAATAGGGGGAAAGCTGGGATGGCTCAACGGGTTAAGCGCTCACTTTGCAGCCCCAGGGTCCGAGGATCAAGTATTAGCCCCGGCCCATGCGGATCCATATGCTGAACTGGGGTGTGCTCCCCATGGGAGCCTCCCATGTAGGAGGCCCCCAGTTCAGTTCTCACTGGGGCGAGCATCCCATGTGTGGGAGGCCCCTGGTGTGGCCCCTTGCCCACCTGTGTGGAACAAAACAATATCAAAAAATGATGACTGTGGAATCTGGTGCTATCTTCAGGTAGACAGTATCAGAATTGAGTTGAATTCTTGGACACCCTGCTGGTATCTGAGAATTGTTTGTTGACATGAGAGGAATCAGACCCTCCTCCTCCCCAAACACACACATTGGAATTAGGCCCCAAAACCCCCAATTTAGTAACATTGTTGAAAAAACAAAATTATAGAAATGGGAAACACATTACTGGTTGCTGCAAAGGATTAAATTTGGGGTTAAGAGTGGAGGGATGGGGAGGAAAGAAATTTAAAAGGGCAATAAGAGAGTCCTTGTGATGATGGAACTGTTCTATATCTTGACTGCTAATGAATACACAAACCTACGCATACAATAAAAGTTGATAGAACTAAACACACACACACACACACACACACAGAGTATATAAGGAAATCTGACAAGGTGGTTAATCGCATTATGTCAATATCCTGGTTGTAATATTGTACCAGTTTTGCAGGAAGTTATCATCGAGGGAAACTAGGTAAATAAAGGGTACATAGGCTCTCTCTGTATTATTTCTTATAATTTCATGTGTATCTACAATTATCTCAATATAAAAAAACTGTGTTCATGGGTATGTATCTCCAGGATCTGATCATTTCTCACCACCTCCCTAATGCAAGTCTTTTAGGAGTCTTTTTCATAAATTATTAAATAATTTCCTAAATGGTCTCTCAGCTTCCCCGTGCTCACTTCCCATCTGTGTTCAACCAAGCGGACAGAGTGCACTTACATTTTAAGATGTAAATCAGGTCACGATATTTCTCTGCTTAAAACTTTCGGTAGATTCCCACTTTGTGCAGTTAAAACCAAAATTCTTACGTGGTTAACAAGGCTTCTACATATCTCCCAACTACTCTACATATCTCTCAACTCCTGATTCTCTTTACTCAGTTAACCTACTTACTATTTGCAGGTCCCTCACTCCTTTACCACACAACCATCCAGCTGTTTCTCTACTTCAGGCAACACTATCAGTGTTGCTGCACTTTCTAGTCCTTCCATCTGGAACCCGCTCTCTCCAAAATACCTGAGTATTGGGAAAGCTGGGATGGCTCAGCAGGTTAAGCGCTTGCTTTGAAGCCCCGGGGACCGAGGATTGAATCCCAGCCCCAGCCCAGGCGGACCCACATGCTGAACTGGGTGTGCCCCCTGTTCAGTTCTTGCTGGGACCTATGCAGGAGGCTCCTGGCCCAGTTCCTGCCCTGCGCAGCCCTGTGACCACCTGTGGAGTGAAACGATATGGAAAAAGTAGTGTCAACTATGGAGACTGCTCTGGGCCCTCCCCCTTCTCTCTGTCTCTCTCTGTCTCTGTTTCTCTCTGTCAAAAATCAATAAAAATAAATCGTTAAATACCTGAGTATCTAGTTCCCTCACCTACATAAAATGTTTCCTCAAATGATACATGGTCACTTTAGCACTCACTCCCAGAATGCCTTCTCCCCTGTTCTTTGCTAATTTTTTTTCTACAGAGCAACAAATCATCTAAAATGTTGTTTCTATTTGCCATATTTATTTATTATGTCCATCTCTCCCCCTTTAAAATATACACTTAAAAATGGCATAGATTTTTGTTTGTTTTGTTCACTGTTGTATCCCCAAAACCTACAAGGCTCAGCCCACAAGAAGTACTCAATCATCAACTGTTGAGTGGGCATTTGGACTGATGACATAAAATAATATCCCTACTGACAAAAAATGATACATTAAAATGATCTATTTCACAGTAACAAATGTTACTAAAAGTCGGGAACTACAGAGACAAATAAATTATCAAATCATGAAGACTCACCCCTCCCAACACATATAAAAGACTACTTCCCATTCAGGAGAATAAAACTGTGATGTATTACTTTATCTCAAATCACTCTCCACTGATCAACAAAAATTAAGAAATGGCCAAGGGCTCTATGCTCACAGGGCAATGATGCAGGTCTGAAAAAACTACACTGCAGCCAGGCTCTAGGCCATCAAAAAGTATGTATTGGGGAAGCCGGGATGAATCAGCAGGTTAAAGCATTTGCTTTGTAGTCCCAGGGACCGAGGATCAAATCCTGGCCTTGGCGTGTGCGAACCCATATGCTGAAATGGAATGTGCTTCCCATGTGGGAGGCCCCGTTTGGTTCTCGTCCCCCAGCTTGGGCCCTGGCTTGAGGGGGCATGACTCCTATGTGGGAGGCCCCCAGCCCAGTTCCCGCCCTGCTCCACCCCTGCCCACCTGTGTGGAATGAAACCATGTAGAAAACTGACGAGGTATAACTATGGAGACTGCTCTGGGCCCTCCTCCTTCTCTCTGTCTCTCTCTCTCTCTTTGTCTCTGTCAAAAACAATAAAATAAATCTTTTTTTTTTTTAAGTATGTATTAATATATATACAAAAGGATTCATTTCTTCCTCACTATCAGGACATTAAAATAGTGATGAGAAAACTAAAACTTCCCTCTAATTCCTCCAAACCCAAGTTAACTTTGTTTAAAACAAAACAAAATAAATCTTTACCTTCAGTCAACATCTCAATGACAGCATCCCTACATAGATAATAGGTTAATGTGTGCTATTTAATATCTCTGAATTCTTTAATCGCAGATAGTTAAGTATATGAATGAAATATAGTTATATGTCAATGAAAGAATATTCTTAAGAAAGTATATCAATGAAAGAAATTAGAGATACAATCACCTTAATAAAGCTTTGCAAGACACATTGACGTGAAAGAACTTACCAATCCAAATAAAAGTCCCCATGCCTAACTCCCTCCAGCCCCCATCAAAAAAAACAGAAACAGAAACAAATAACAACAACAAAAAAACAACATCACCTGTTTTCCTACTCAATATGGAAACATCACCAAGAGTTAGGTACTACTACTCGTATATGGCAATGACCAGATAAAAATTCTCCTCAATAAGCCCTAAAGTTTAGTTTAGTTGTTATCTAGCCCAGTGACTATGAACATAAACCATATAGTTTCTCTAGGACTTTATGGATCCACAACTTGGAGGAGAATCTACAATAAGATATTCTATCACACAAATCATGAACTCCATATCTGATAACAAAATACATGACCTGCTTAATACTTCACATTCCAAATGTTTGTCTTGTCATCCTATATGGAAACCCTGAATGCAAAGGTTGTGTCTTGTCCTTTCTTATGACCTACACAACACCTAATTTAGTTCTTTGTGCATAGTATATACAAATTTAGTTGGCTAGCCTTAGTTTACATTTGATCCTGTAACTCAAATGTCAACAAAAGTCTCTTTATTGAAAGGGTAAGATAAAGAAGCTTATTCAAATGAATGTGTCTAGATTGTCCCAAGCTAAAAGATGATAAAATATAATTTGAAGAGAGAAGGACACTGATATTTAGATATTGCTTTACAGTTTAAAAAAGTTACTTTATATAAGTTCTCTCACATGGTTCTGAGAAAAAACAACAACTCATGAGAAATGTTTTCTCTTACATGTTACCAACAGTGAACAAATTCAGAAAGGTGAAGTAACTTGTCCAATTTAATAAAGGGCTCTATTCAATATTTTTTTGGCATTAGGAAAATGACAAATTAGTAATGGTGGCAAAGAGGCATAGGCAAGTACCTTTAGATAATATAATCACCAAGAACAACACACTGAAGAAATAAAAGAGACTAGTTGGCAGTTAACAGTGAAGTCTTTTTCAAATAATTTAAGCAAAACAAATTATACTCGAGTTCAGTAGTTGCTATACCCTACCACCACTTTATCTTGAGGGATTTTTTTATCTTAGGGTGACCATTTATAAAACTTAACCTAGCCTAATATAAAAATGAACTCTGGGAGATGTTGGGATAGCTCAGCAGCTGAGCGCCTGCCTTGCAATTGCGAGGTCTGGGGTTTGATTCTTGGGCCCAGCCCACTCAAACCCATATGTTGAACTGCGGTGCAACTGGTATCTACTTGGTGACAAAGGTTCTCACCTCCCAAGCAGGAGGCCCTGAGTTTGGTTCCCGCCCAGCACAGCCCAACATCCACCTGTGTGAAATGAAACCATGTCACAACTAATGATGTACAACAACTATGGAGACTGCTCTGGGCCCTCCCCCTTTCTTTCTCTTTCTTTCTCTCTCTCTCAAAACAATATAATAAAGCTTAAAAAAAAAAAGAACTTGGAACACAGGTTAAAATTACATACTGAATATGTGTCAAAATAATAAAAACACTAGCAAAGAATACTCCAAAAATAAATTTTGAGAAAAAGTGTCCCATTTAATAGCACAAAAAGTAAAATACTTAGGTACAGATTTAACGAGAGTATATACTGAAATTTACAAAACAAAAATTAAGAAAAAGCTAAATAAAGAGGAAGATATTCCATAATCATGGATTAGAAGACTTAATGTTAAGATAACAATGGTCCCAGAATTAATTCAATGGAATCCTATTAAAATTCCAGTTGCCTTTTTAAAAAACAATAAATGAGAAGATGATCCTAAAAATCATATAGAAATGCAAGGGACTAAGAATACATAAAATAATGTTGATAAAGAAGAAAGAAGACTAACACTTCCAAATTTCATATCTTACAACAAAGCTAAAATAAGTCAGTGTGGTAATGACTGGCATTAAAGATAGACAAATAGTCAATGGAACAGAATTTAGAGTCCAAATGCTTACATTTATAGCCAACAAGTTTTTGATGAGGGTGCCAAGACAACTCAGTAAGAATAATATTTTCAACAAATAGAGCTTGGACATCTGGATATCCACCTGCAAAAAAGACTAAAGTTGGTACAGCAGACAAGATATTACGGTAATTCCAAATGAATCACAATCTACATGTTAAGAGAGCTTAACCTATAAGAGTCTTAAAAGAAGCCTTAAGAGTAAATCTTTGTTACCTTGGGTTAGCCAAAGATTCTTAGAAGCTCTAACACCATCAGCACAAACAAAAAAAGAAAAAATTAGATACACTGGACTTCACAAAAATGCAACATTTGTACTTGAAATGACACTTATCAACAAAATGGAAAGACAACCCACAGACTGAAGAAAACATCATATATCTGATAAGGGATCTGTATCCAGACTAAACAACTCTATACAACAATAAGAAGACAAATAAATCAATTTTAAAATGATCAAAAAAAGGACTCCTGTTTCCTAATCCAGCATAAAATGAATTTGGCAGTCTTCCCTCCTATCTTCACAAGAAAACAGCTGAACAAAGTGAATCAACAACTCTTCTTAAATCCAACAGAGAACTGAGGCAGATACACAAAATCACAGCTTCCCAGAGCAGGAGCCCAGGAGCAGAAAAGGCTTGTGCAGCCAGTACAGTGTAACAAACTCTAACTGACGGAGGGCACAGTGCGAACAAATTCAAGAGTTAAAAACTCTGCAGTTGAGCCAAAGAACATTTTTAAATTAAAACACAACTATGTATTTGATATTGCTTTAGTATGTTTATTAAATATATAAATAAAGTTGTATGGTCTGGAGGAAACAAAAACCTCTGGGGTATGAAGAAGGTCCCCACATTTTTCTCAGTTTTACCTCCAGGACTTCTACCAGGTTCTCACAGTGAAGAGCTAACAAAAATCTGCGGGAGGGAAAAAGTAGCCATTTTAAAACAGGCCCAAGCATTCTGTTCTTCATATGACCTGCCCCTCAAGGAAAAATATTTTACTAGGGCTCACTTGCTGGAGAAAAGAAAATATCCAAATTCAGCCTTCTGTAAGACTTCCAAATTGGAGGAAGCAAATAACCAATTCTAAGCTCATCTAGCTTTCCACATGAAGGAGGGAAATTATAAAACTCTATCCCCATCTAGAGTTTTCGTCTCACCTATTGGGGGGTAGGAAGAACAAAAAACGGAGAAACACTAAAAGTCCAGCTCAAGCTCAGTAAGAGACTAAGACCTAGTTTTAAAACTATGGAACACTTTTCCTCCCTCCACACCTTGCCACCACATAAATAGGGCTCCCTTATAACAACAAAGTTACTATACAAAGAAATGTGTATCTCAGACTTTAAAAAGTTTTTCAGGAAAACCAAAGACAAGAGAGACAAAAAGACATGAGGAAATTTTAGCTTCTGACATCACTGTAGGCAAACAATGAACAGTCTATGTCCTGCCAGGAAAACATAAAACTTCACACTAAAGAACTATTTACCTAAGTAACTTTTACTTGATGTATATATCATGTCCAGCTTTCAACAAAAAATAACAAAGAATACAAAATGAGAGCATAAATGCACACAGCAGGCATCAGAACCACTCTAAAGTAAGAGATGTTGGAATTACCAGACCAGAAATTTAAAACAACTATGATTACTATGTTAAGGGTGCTAATAGAAAAGGTGGCTAATACATAAGAATAGATGGATAATATAAGCAAAGAGAGATGGAAACTCTAATAAAGATTTAAAAGAAAATGCTAGAAATCAGAAACACTTTCATAGAAATTAACAATGCCTTTAATGGGCTCATCAATACACTGACCATGGTCAAGTAAAGAATCAGTGAGCCTGAAAGAATGTCAACAGAAAATTCCAAAACTGAAATGCAAAGAAAAATTAAAAAAGAAAAAAAAACACCAAATTATGCAAGAACTGTGAGACAATTACAAAAGGTGTGACATGCATAATGAAAATACCATGAAGAGAAAAGCAAAAGAAAAATTCAAAACATAAAACAAAATAAAACAAAAACACAGAAAAAAACATTTAAAGCAGTAATTGAGAATTTCCCAAAATTAATTAATATCAGACACCAAATCACAGATGCAGGAAGCTCAGAGAACATAAATGAGGAAAAATACCAAAACATCTATACATAGGTATAGCATATTCAAAATGCAAAAGATCAAAGTAAAAAAAAAAAAAATTTCTGAAAGAAATCAGAAGGCGGGGGTGGCGGGGGTGGGGTGGACCTCACCTGTAGACAAAGATAATAATTATATCAAACTTCTTTTCAAAAGTCATGGAAGCAAGAATAGTAAAGTAAAATATTTAAAGAAAAAAAGCCACTAATCTAGAATTCTGTATCCAGGAAAATTAGCCTCCAAATGTGAAGGAGAAATAAAGTTTTTCAGAAAAACAAAAATTAAGGAGAAGCTTGGATTGCTCAGTGGGTTAAGCGCTCACTTTGCAGCCCCGGGGACCGAGGATCAAATACTGGCCCTGGCCCGTGTAGACCCACATGCTGAACTGAGGTGTGCCTCCTATGTGAGAGTCCCCTAGCCTGTATAGCTCACGCCCACCTGTGTGGAACAAAACCATGTCAAAAACTGATGACGTTCAACTATGGAGACTACTCTGGGCCCTCCCCCTTCTCTCTGTCTCTCTCTGTCTCTATCAAAAACAATAAAATAAAACTAAAAACAAAAATTAATAGAATTTGTCAACAGGAGACATGCCATCCAAGAAATGTTAAAATAAAAAATTCATCAGAAAGAAGGAAAACTGACAGAAGTAAGAAACTTGGATCTAGTTAAGAAAAGGAAAAGAATTAGAGAAGGCATAATAAAAGCAAAATATATTTTATTTAATTGATCTAAAAGATATGTTTGTTCAAAATAATAATAGAAACAATGTATTCAGCAATTATAGCTTATAGATTAGTGAAGTTAATGATAGCAACTTTATATGGAATGGGAAGTAAGAATTGGGACTACTCTGTCATGAAGTACTTAGAACTATCCATAAATATTATAGTGTTACTTGAAGAGGATTTCAAAATTTGCAAATGTTGGTGATGCCAGGATTGCTCAATGACTGAGTGCTTGCCTCATAATTGCAAGGTCTGGGGTTCAATTCCTGACCCCAGCACATGTAACACCATAGGCTGAACTGAGGCACAACTGGTAACCACCAGGATGGCTTGACAGCAAAGGTTCTAGCCCCCCATGCAGGAGGTCCCCAGTTTGGTTTCTGCCTGATGCGGTGCCATATCCACCTGCGGGGAATGAAACTATGTCGCAACTAATGATGTACAACTATGGAGACTGCTCTGCCGCTCCTCTTCTCTCTCTTTCTCTCTGTTTTTCTCTTTCCCCCTTCTCTCAAACAAACAAAAAGCTGTAATGTTATTGTAGACTCAAGTACAACCACTAAAAAAAGTTTTTTTTTTATAAAAGAAGAGGTATGCCAAAAGAGAAGAAAAAAGAAAAAAAGGAATCATACAAAATACTCCATTAAAAACAGAGAAGGCAGAAAATGAGAGGAAGACAAAACAACAACAACAACAACAAAACAAAGAACAAGGGTAACAAACAGAAACAAAAACAAGTATGGTAAAAATATAATTCAACTATATAAAAAAAATCTGTTTAAACAACAATGGCTGAAATATGCCACATAAAAGAGACCACCAGTTGATTTTTTTAAAAATTAAACTTATATAATGTTATGTCAATTATATCTCAATGTGAAAACTAAAAATAATTTTAAAAATAAATTGAAAAAGACCCAGTTATATATAATCTACAAGAAACTCACTTTAAATTCAAAGACACAGATACATAAAAGGGGATGGACACAATAAAATAAACTACAGACCAATATCTGCGATGAACACTGATGCAAAAACTCTCAACAAAATACGAATACCAGCAAGCCAAACTCAAAAACACAGAGAAAAGATTATACACCATAACCAAGTTTTATACAGGCAATGCAAGGATTTATACCTGGAATGCAGGGATGGTTCTACATGCCAAAATCAATATAATGTACCACATTAAAAAAAAATGATTATCTCAACTGATGCAGAAAAAGCATTTAACAAAATTCAACAGTCTTTCATGATAAGAGTGCTCAACAAACTAGGAACAGAAGAAAAATGCCTCAACAAAATAAAAGTTATATATGAAAAGTGTCAGGAGCGGGCTGGTGGGTTAGACAAAACACTCACCGGCCGCTGAGGTCAGTTGGCAAGAATGAAAAGACATGTCTGAGAAATTCCCTCACCATGTATGGCGCCCAACGTGGGGCCCGACAGTCGACGAGCCTGGCTAGCCCAAGCTGCCCTCGCCCTCTGGCCCCACAGGATGGCTGGTTAGTCAATGACGGGTAAGATTCCTCAGGGAGGAACAACCTAAGACAGGCACAGTCGCATAGGGGCCATACAAGGTGAGGGAATTTCTCAGACATGTCTTTTCATTCTTGTCAACTGACCTCAGTGTCCAGTGAGTATTTTGTCTAACCCACTAGCCCGCTCCTGATAGAAAAGCCCAAAACTAATAACATAGTCAATGGCAAGAAATTGAAGGCTTTCCCTCTAAGATCAAGAACAAGGTAAGGATACTCACTCTTGACACTATTATGTCAACACAGTACTTGAAACCCTAACCAAAGCAATTAGAAAAGAAAAATAAGTAACAAAAGGCATCTAAATTGGGAAACGATTAGTAAAATTATCTCTGTTTCACAGATAAGGTAATCTCATATGTAGAAAATCATAAAGAATTTTTTAAAGCCTGTTAGAACAAAGAAATTATTTCAGCAAAGTTTCAGAATGCAAAATGAATGCTGAAAAATTAGTTGTATTTCTATACACTAATTATGACCAACCAAAAAAGAAGGTAATCTCATTTACTATAGCACCAAAAAGGATAAAATACTTGGGGGGGCCGGGCAGGGGGGACCTAAACAAGGAGGTAAAAGGACTTGCACACTGAAAACTACAAAACACTGCCAAAAGCAATTGAAGAAGAAATAAATGAAAAGACATTTCGTGTTTGTAGATTGGAAGACTAAATATCATTAAAATATCCATACTATCCAAAGCTATGTACAGATTTAATGCAAGCCCTATCAAAATCCCAATTGCATTTTTTGCAGTATTAGAAAAACAAAATCATAAAATTTATATAAGATCCAAAAACACCCCAAATGGTACAACAGTCTTGAGAAAGAACAAAGTTGGAAGCCTCACATTACCTAATTTGAAAACAAACTACAAAGCAACACTAATCAAGACAATATGGAACTAGAAGACAGACAGATACATAAACCAAAGGAACAGTACAGAGAAATCAGAAATAAGTCTTTATGTACATGGCCCAATGATTTTCAACAAGGGTTCCAAGACTACACAATGAGGAAAGGATAATCTCTTAAGCAAACAGTACTGGGAAAACTGGATATCTACAAGCAAAATAATAAAAATGGACTTTTACCTTATATCATTTACAAAAATTGACTCAAAATGGATTAAAGACCTTTAAGACCTAAAACTACAAAAATCCTAGAAGAAAACATAGGGGAAAAGCTTTAGGACATAGGAGCTGGCAATGTATTTGACCTTCAGTGATTGGCTTATTTTGCTTAACTTAATATCCTTGAGGTTCATCCATGTTGTGGCAAGTGATAAGATATCCTTCTTCTTTTGGTGAAATCAAGAAGCAAAAGCAATTAAAGCAAAATTAGATAAATGGGACTACACCAAACTTAAAAAACTTCCTATAGTGTCAAAGAAAACAATTAAAGCTTAAGTACACTTATATGTGGAATCATGTTTTCTTTAAGTCAAACTTGGGATGTCAGTATAGCTCAGCAGTTGAGCACTTGCCTTGCAACGGCAAGGTCTGGAGGTTGATTCATGGTCCAGGCCCTTGACAACCCATATGCTGAAATTCAGCAACTGGGAAATGCCCAGGATTGCACAGTGGTGAAGGTTCTCCCCCTGCCCATGAGGGAGGCCCCCAGTTCAGTTCTTGCTCTATGTGGCCCACCTCCATATGTATGGAATAAAATCACATCACAACTAATGATATACAACTAAGGAGGCTGCACTGGGCCCTCTCCCCTTCTCTCTCTTTCATCTTCTCTCAAAACAAAAAATAAAAATTTAAAATAAATCAAATTTTGTGAGACACAGTGAAGTGGTGCTTATAAATTTATAGCCACGAGTGCATACAGAAGAAAACCCAAAATCAAGAATCTAAACTTGTATCTTAGAAAACTGAAAAAAAAAAAAAAATCAAAAACAAAAAAACAAATTAGATCTAAAGTAGTCAGAAAAATAAAAATGAGACATGAAATTGAAAACAGGATATCAAGAGCAAAAAGAAATCAACAAAATCAAAAGCAAGTTCTTCGAAAAGATAAAAAAAAAATTATAAACATCTAGCCAGGCTAACAAAAAGAGGTGAAAAAAAATAAATTACTAATATGAAAAATCAAAGAGGGCCCATCAGCACAAACCTTATGGGCATTGAAAGAATAAAAGGAAAGCCAGGATGGCTCAGTGGGTTAAGCGCTCACTTTGCAGTCCCGGGGACCGAGGATTGAATCCTGGCCCCGGTATGTGTGGACCCATATTGTGAACTGGGGAGTGCCCCCAGTTCGATTCTCACCGGGGTGAGACCCCAGCCCAGTTCCCGCCCCCCTGTTCAGCCCAGCACCCACCTGTGGAATGAAACTATGTAGAAAAACCAATGATGTGCAACTATGGAGACTGTTCTGGACCCTCCCCTTTCTCTCTCTCTCTGTATCTCTCTCTCTCTCTGTCAAAAACAATAAAAATAAATCTTTAATTAAAAAAATAAAGAATAAAAGAATATTTATTACAATGATCTCTCTACTCACAGATTTGATAACCTAGATTAAGTGGACAAATTCCTTGAAAGACACAATCTACCAAAACACACACAAGGAGAAATAGATCATCTAAATTGGTCCACATCTATTAAAGAATTAAAAATCACCTCCCCAAACAGAAAGCACTACATCCAATTGATGAATTCTCTGGTGGATTCCACCAAACATCTAAGGAAGATATCAATGCTCTATAGTCTCTTTCAGAAGACAAAAGTAGAGGGAGTATCTCCAAACTCATTCTATGAGGCCAGCATCAGGATAATACCAAAACCAGACAATAGTTAAAAAGAGAGAAAAACTACAGATCAAAATCTCTCAGAACACAGATGCAAAAATCCTAAACAAAATATTTTTCAAAATGAATCCAACAATGTCTAAAAAAGAATTATATACCACTACCCAATAGGATTTATTCCTGGTATGTCAGGTTGGTTGAACATTAGAAATCAATTAATATAATCCATCACATCAATTGGCTAAAGAGGAAAAAACCAATCTGATCATATTTATTTATACATGTAGAATAATACAACAAAATTTAACATCCATTCCTGATTAAAACAAAAAAGCCCCCCAAAACCCTAACTCTTAGCAAACTAGGAATAGAGATATACATACTCTGGACTTGACAAAGAAAACCTACAGCCAACATTATACTTAATGGGGAAGAACTAGAACTAGATATTTTCCTGCTGAGATCAGAAGTAAGGCAACAAAGACTTTTCTCACCACTCCTATTTAAACATTGTATTAGCTGCAATAGGACCAAAAATAAATTTAAAAAATTAAATTAAATTAAAAATTAAAAAAGGAAAATAGTGTATAGATTAGGAAAGAAGAAATAAAACTGTGTTTATTCACAGATCACATGAATATCTATGTAAAAGAATCTCAAGAAATCAACAACCCCAAAAAAACCCTTTTGGAACAAATAAGCGATTAACAGCAAGGCTGCAGGCTGCAGGATACAAGATTAAGGTACAAAAGTCAAACTCTTATACACTAGCAATGAACAACTGGAATTTCAAATTAAAAAGACAATACAATTTACATTAGCACCCCCCAAAAAAGTGAAATTCTTAGGTATAAATCAAACAAAATACAGTAGACTCTCAGTTAACTGGCACCCATGAAGTTTGGTAGATGCTAGATAAATGTAAATAGATTCTCCATTAACCAGAACTCAAGCAACTAGCACTCTAAAATATAATTTTGCAGGTCACTTGAGAGTGCTAGTTGCTCAAGTTCCGGTTAACAAAGAGTCTACTGTATGTATGAGATTTACACGAGGAACACTATAAAACTCTGAGAAAAAAAATCAAAAATCTAAATAAATGGAAACATTTTATGAACATGGATAGGAAGACTCAATACTGTCAAAGGTATGTCAATATTGTTCTTCCCAACATGATCTACAGATTAAACACAATTAAAATCCCAGAGAGTTGTTTTATGGAATCAAAGTCAACACAATATTGGACGTGAAAGGACTGACATTAACAGACTTCAAGACTTAATAAAAGAGGACAATGTGATGGTATTTGAGAAAGAACAAAGAGATCACTGGAACAGAAAGGAGAGCCCACAAATAGCCACCCAATATAGTCAACTGTAGTTTGACAAAGGAACAATGTCAATGGAGAAAGGATAATCTTTTCAACAAATACTGCTGGAACAACTGGATAGCCAGATGCAAAGAAATGAATCTAGAAAAAGATCTTACATTTTTCACAAAAATGAAATCAAAACGGATCACAGACCTAAACGTAAAAGGCAAAACAATAAGACAACTAGAAGATAAAAGGAGAAAATCTAGGTGTTCTTAGGTGGGGCAGTAATTTTTTCAAACGCAATTCCAACAGCAGAATCTATAAAAGAAAAAAAAAAGAAAAAAAAGGATAAATTGGACTTTTTATTAAAATTTAAAACTTCTGTTCTAAGACACTTATGAAAAGAAAGACAAGTCAAGCCTGGGAGTAAATCTCTGTAAAACGCGTATCTGTTAAAACAATGTTATTCAAAATATACTCAGAACTCTTAAAACTCAAGAGTAAGAAAATAATCATTAAAAATGGGGAAAAGACTTGAACATCCTTACCAAAGAAGATATACATATGGCAAATAATCATATGAAAAAATGCTAAACATCATGTATCACCAGAAAATTGAAAATTAAAAAAATGAAATGCTACCATACTCCTATTAAAATATGTCCAAAAGCCAAAATACTGACAATACCAAAGGTGGGTGAGGATATGAAACAATAGGAACTTTCATTCATTGCTGGTGGATATACAAAATTATTTCTCACAGCTACTGTGGAAGCTAGTATGGCAGCTTCTTGCAAAACTGAATATATTCTCATCACACAATCTAGCATCTGTGCTACCTACATTTACTCAATGAATTGAAAGCCCATACCTATATAAAAACCTGCATATGAATGTTTAGAGCAGCTTTATTCAAAATTGCAAAAACATGGAAAACCAAGATGCCCTTATAGGTTAATGGATAAGCAAACTGTAGCACATGGATACAATGGAATATTATTCAGTGCTAAAAAGAAATTAGCTGCCATACCATAAAAAGCTATGTAGGCACATTATATGTACACTGCTGAGTGAAGAAAGCCAATCTGAAAAGGCTATATACTACATATGATTCCAACTATATGACATTCTAGAAGAGGCAAAACTATGGAAACAGTTAAAAAAAAAAATCAATGGTTGCAATGTGGAGGGAGGAGGAAGGGATGAATAGGTTGAGCTCAGGGAATTTTTAGGGCATTGAAACTATTCTGTATGACACTAATGATGGTTACATATCATTATACATTTGTCAAAACTGACAGACTGACTATACAACAAAAATATCTAACCATAATGCAAAACATGGATTGTAATTACTAATGTATCAATACTGGTTCAATTGTAGCAAATCTACATTACTGTTAGTAATAGAGGAAACTGAAGAGAAGGGGAGTCCATGTGGGAACACTACTTTCCACACATCTTTCTGTAAAACTAAAACTGTGCAACAATAATGTCTCTTATTTTAATAAAGAAAAATTTTAATTAAAAAAATTTTAGTAGGCAAAGAAATTCAACAGACATTTCTCCAAAGAACACATGCTAATGGCTAATAAGCACATGAAAAAAATGTTCAACCTCATTAGCAATCAGGAAATGTTAATCAAGACAAGGAGATACCATTTCACTCTAAGATGAGCATAATCAAAAACCAAATAACAAGTACTGGCAATGATGTGTAGAAATGACAATGTTTATACGTTGCTCCTGGGTTGTAAAATGATACAGTTGCTTTGGAAACAGGTCAGCACTTCCTCAAAATTTTAATAACAGAGTCACCATATGACCTACCATACATGCTTCTAGGTGTATAACCAAGAGAACAGAAAAGAAAAAGATAGTTCCTACAAAAACTTGTATACAAATGTTCACAGAATCATTCAATACACACACACACACACACAAGCGCGCGCGCAATAAAAACAATTCAATTATTTATCAACTGATGAATGAATACGAATTTGCATAACCATACAAATATTATTTGTCCATAAATTTTAGGACTGAAGTAGTGAGACACAGTACAATGTGGATAAAACTTGAAAACATTACTCTAAATGAAAGAAGCCAGACGCAAAAAGATCATATATTATGATTACAGTATATGAAATGTCCAGAATCAGCAAATCCAGAGACAGAAAATAGACTGGTGGTTGCCAGGGCCTGCGGGGAGGGAAGGAAAAGGACTAACGGGTGTCCCAAAATTCACGCAAGATTTGAATTTTGCGTCATTTGCGCGGTAAAGTGTTGCCAATGAAAAAAAAAGATAGCGTGACAGCTGACAGTTCAGGGTTATTAAAAATGGAGCGCTACACAAAAGAACAACGCGTTTTCATTGTTGAGCAATATTTTTAAAATAATGAAGGTTTGGCAGCTTACAGTTCGCAATTTTCGTACAAAATATGGTCAGAATAGTGATTTAACTTCATCAATTGTGAAGAGATTAATTAAAAAATTCAGGGAGACTGGATCAATTAGTGATCTTAAACACTGGCCATCCTTCAAAAAGTCGTTCAACACAAAACATTGAAGCAGTTAGTGAGAGTGTTGCTGAGAGTCCAGGGACATCAATTCGGCACTGTGGTCAAGAATTGGACATTTCTAGAAGCTCTCTACAGCGTATTCTCACAAAAGATTTGCATCTTCATGCTTACAAAGTTCAACTGACTCAAGAACTGAAGCCTACTGACCATGCACAGCAAATAGAGTTCGTTGAATGGATTATGGAACAACAAGTGGATGCTGATTTTTCGAACAAAATCATCTTCAGCGATGAGGCTCATTTTCATCTTGATGGCTTGGTGATCAGAATTAGCCGCCCAGATCATGCGATTTAACGCTGTTGGGACTTATTTCTTTGGGTTTTTTTAAAGTCTAAGGTTTATGCCAACAAGCCCACGACCACCCAAGCCTTGAAGGAGGAAATTGAGCGCTGTATCAACGAAATTCAGCCACATTTATGCAAAATGGTCATGGAAAATTTCAACAAAATTGCGCGAATGTGCCAGCAAAGCCGTGGAGGCCATTTACCTGATATGCTATTCCATACATAACCCTATGTTGTACACTTTATAAATCAATAAAAAGTTTACAATTTTTGATTATAAACCTGTGTTTTCTATCAAAATTACTTCTTGCGTGAATTTTGGGACACCCGTTATTAATAAGTACAGAGTTTCTCTTTGAGATGATGAAAATATTCTGGAATGAGAAAGTAGTGACAGTTGTACAACTCTGACTATAGTAAAAACAATGAATTCTAGAGTATAAAAATGTAAAATTTTTATATATCTCAATAAAACTATTATAAAAGAATCAAGCAACTGATCATTCACAAAAATTAAAAAGCCTTATTGAAAACAGTCAAAAGGGTTAATCTAACTACTGATGCTAAACACTTCTTTGGAATTTGAAAAGGTACACATACTCAAGAATAGTAAAGTAAAAAAATGAGAGAGACAAAACTTAAAAGCACATTGTGCCGTATATTGTTTTTTCTTTTTACCCTTTGACCCCCTAACCTATTTATTCCATCCCACACACACCATCTCTGGCAACTACCAATCTGTTCTCTATATCTATGAAGTTTGCATTTGTTGTTACTGCTGCTATTGTTTAGATTCTACATATAAAGAGAGATCATATGGAATGTCTTTCTCTTTCTGACCTATTTCACTTAACGTAATGCCATCATGGTCCATCTATAAAATTGCAAAGAACAAATTTTCATTCTTTTTATGGCTGGATAATAGTGTGTGTGTGTGTGTGTGTGTGTTACAATGTCTTTATCCATTCATCCATTGATGGACACTCAGACTGGCAAATTTTCATTCTTTTTATGGCTGGATAATATTTCATTTTGTGTGTGTGTGTCACAATTTCTTTATCTAATCATCCATCTACTCATGGGTATTCACGTTGTTTCCCTACCTTGGCTTTTTTAAAGATTTATTTTTATTGTTTTTGACAGAGAGAGAGAGAGAGAGAGAGAGAGAGATACAGAGACAGAGAGAAAGGGGAGGGCCCCAGAGCAGTCTCCATAGATGCACATCATTGGTTTTTCCACATAGTTTCACTCCACAGGTGGGCGCGGGGCTGCACAGGGCAGGAACTGGGCCAGGGTCTCACCCCGGTGAGAACCGAACTGGGGGCACTCCCCAGCTCAGCATATGGGTCCGCACAGGCCGGGGCCGGGATTCGATCCTTGGTCCCCAGGGCTGCAAAGCGAGCACTTAACACACTGAACCATCCCGGCTTCCCCAGTACCTTGGCTTTTTAAAATAATGTTGCAGTGAACATGAAGCCAGGTGTCTGGAAAGGAGTGTATATTATCTTTTTGAATTAGTTCTTATTGTTGTTGTTATTTTCTTTGAATAAATATCTAAAAGTTGAATTGCTGGATAATATGGTACTTCCACTTTTAATTTTTTGAGAAACCTCCAAGTTGTTCTCTACAGTGGCTGCACCAATCCACATTCCAACCAACAGTGCACAAGTTTCCCGTTTCTCCATATCCTCACCAACACTTACCTGTCTTTTTTATAACAGCCATTCTAACAGGTATGAGGTAGTAAGTATCTCATGGTGTTGATTTGCATTTCCCTGATGATTGATAATGCTGAACAACTTTTCATGTACCTGTTGAGCATCTGTATGTGTTGTTTGGCTGCCCATTTTTAAATTGGACTGGTTTGTTTTTGCTACTGAGTTATGTGAGTTCTTCACAGATTTTGGATATTAGCTCCCTATCAGATATATAATTTGTAAATATTTTCTCCCATTCAGTAGGTTGTCTTTCCATTCTGTTGATGTTCTCTGCTGCGCAGAAGCTTTTTAGTATGATGTAGTCCTACTTATTTATTTTTGCTTTTGTTACTTTTGTTTTTGTGTCAGATTGAAAAATTCATTGCTAAAACTTATCTCAAAGAATTTACTGCCTGTTTTTTTCTTCTAGGAGTTTTAGGATTTCTGATCTTACATTCAAGTCTTTAATCCATTCTGAGTTAATTTTTGTGTATGACGTGAAGTAGTAGAGTCTGCTTTCATTTCTTTTGCATGTGGCTGTCCAGTTTTCCCAGCAGCATTTATTGAAGACACTATCCTTTCCCCATTATATTTTGTGCCTCCTTTGCCATATATTAATTGACCATACATTTGTGGGTTTATTTTTGGGCTCTCTACTATGTTTCAATGATGTATGTGTGTTTTTATGCCAATACCATACTGTTTTAATTACTCTGTAATATAGTTTGAAATCAGGGAGTTGTGATGCCTCCAGCTTCGTTCTACATTTTCAAGATTTTTTTGATTATTCAGGGTTTGGGTGGCTCCATATAAATTTTAGGATTACTGGTTCTGTTTCTTTGAAAAATATCATTGAAATTTTGATAGGAATTGCACTGGATCTGTAGATTGCTTCAGGGAGTATGGATAAAATTTTAACAATATTAATTCTTCCAATCCATGAACATAGAATATCTTTCCATTTATTCGTGTTCTCTTCAATTTTTCTCACTAATGTCTTGCAGTTTTCAATACACAGATCTTTCCCATCCTTGGTTAAACTTATTCCTAAGTATTTTATTCTTTTTGATGCAACTGTAAATGGGATTGTTTTATTTCTCTTTCTGATAGCTAGTCATTACTCCATAGAAATGCAATAGATTTCTGTGTACTGGTTTTGTATCTTGAACTTTACTGATTTTGTTTTGTTCTAATGTTTTTTGATGGCTTCTTTAGGGTTTTCTATATACAATATCATGTCATCTGCAGTGACCAAGTTTTACTTCCTCCTTTCCAATTTGGAAGCCTTTAATTTCCTTCTTGTGCCTAATTTCTCTGGCTGCCTTATATTAAATTTGATTACTCTTTCTCTTGAGCCATTCAAAGCCAGAAAGAAAACATTCAGGATCACCAATACCACGCTTCCATTTTTTTCCCCTCTCTGAAATAATAGAGGTAATTAAAGTATATATAATTTTAAGACCAAAATCAATACTTTCCATACCAACCTTTGATTTCTGAAAATATCTTATAGTCATTCTACACAGGCATTTGGAAAATTGCATAAATAGCTGTATCATTAAGAAGCTTAGCATGGCAATTATGAACATGTGCCTCTCAGATCTCTCACTGCAAGGAATACCCTGCCTGACCAATAATCCCAGCTGGTGAATTCTCAAGGCCATTCTCTTACTGGGGCCAAACCAAGTTTCCCATGTTCCTAGTCAATGATGGAACATGGCAGATACATTTAATGAAACTCTTTTCCCAGGACACCCTGGACTCCTCTGCTACTTAAACCTTGGGTGGAGGATTTTCCCATTGGTTTTGATGTAATTTTCTTAGAGCTGCACTATAGTGTAAAACTTTTCCTACCCAATCTTCCCTGTCCTTCCCTCTCTCCTCCATAAGGTTAAGACCTGGATTTTAGCTCACTCTTGATAAATACAAGTTTCCATGACCAAAGCTCCATATGACACAAGTAAAGATTACTATTTCTTTCAAGTTGTCTGTCAGTCTTTTTAGGAAATAAATTTTTCACAAATGACTTCTATGAATACAAATGAATTTGGTGCCTAAAAATAGGATTACCAAACTTAAGAGGAATAAAACATACAGGAAGAAAAACCAAAGTTAATAGCAGTTTGCAATAGTCCAGATGTCTAAAAATAAAAACAGAAATCAGTGACTAGAAGTTTTAAAATTTAGAAAATGTTCTCATATGTTACTCATTCGATTTACACAGCATTAGAGAAAAAAGGAGCAGAATAATATTTGAGTTCTTTATGTGCCGAACATTAGTCTGGGACATGGCTATAGCAGAAGCATCCCCATTTTACAAATGATGAAACTGAGGCTCACAAAGTTAATGGCTATGCTCAAGCTTACAAAACTACTAATAATGGACCAAGGTCTTTCTCCCATGCTGTCTCCAAATATCATGAAGAAAATGATCTCTTCTCACTTTCCAAAATGGTACATAGTAAAAGCAGGGCTCTATTCACTTTCAATTAACAACAGAACATGAGTAAAACTTCACATCTCCACTCTCACATCCCAACCACAGAACAAGTGAAACCAAGCAGGAGATCTGAAACCTATGACTTAGTTCAAAGGAGAAGTGAAATTAATAGTTAATGAAGCTAAGATCACTAATTAAAAATGTAACTTACTGATTTTCAAATGGAAAAGCCAGCCTAAACAACCATCAGTAGCTTTTGGGATTGATTAATTTTCTCCCAGCTCTAATATCAAAGGTCTCCTACATAAGGTACCTAGCTAGACTTTACCCCTACAACAGCACAATAGCACTTTCTACCACAAGCACTTCCAAATTGGCTAAGTGAGATATTTTAATTTTACTTTAAGTAATTTATGACAGATGATGGAGCACAGAGGAAAAAAACGTATTCAACTTTCAAATAAAACACCAATGAAATGAAACTTGTTATATCTGAAATTCTTAAACAAACCAAAAAAGAAAAAACCTTCAGTGTCTCAGGTAATAGTTTATGTGACTACTGATGTGAGGATAATTATTTTTGGTTTTCTTTTTATCTCAGACCTCTCTGATCTGGTTTTTTCACCAAAACAAACTGCTTCTCTCACTGACACTAGCATGTTCCACACGTTGGTTTATTTGAATGGGCAAGGAGAAGACCTTATTCCAATTTTTTTCTGGAAATACATAATTATTTAGTGTAATCCTAGTCAGTAACTATGTAAATCACAGATGTAAAACTAAAGAATTATGAGTTGTCAGAAAAATTCCTACTACTTTATAATATTCAAGAGAAATGAATTGGTCACTATATCAAATTTTATTTTTTTGGAAACAGTCAATATTCAGAAAAGAGAACAAATACTTAAGTTCCACAAAAGAAAAATGATACAGTAAAAAGAACTGAGCTTGGTGTAAGGCAGTCTGCCATTTTTTAGCATGTAGGAGAAAAACAACAACAATATAAAAAACTATACTCCAACAAAACATAAAATACTTAGGAATAAAATGAACAAGAAATGTCAAAAGCCTATGTAAGTAAAACTCCTGAAAAACACAAAAGTAAACTTAAACAAATAAAAAGATATCTTATTCCTGGTTAAGATAATTTAATATCAAAAAATTAGTTCTCACTTAAATCAATTTATAAAGTTAATAAAATTCCAATTTAAAAATATCAACAAGTTTTTATATGGAGTTAGCCAAATAATACCAAAGTTCTCTTGGAAAAATAAACATCTAAGAATAGCTAGAAAAACATGAAAAAGAAAACCATAAGGGCAGGTTAGCCCCACCAAGACATTAAAACATACTATAAAGCTCTACAATTAAAACAGTGTGGCACTGACAGGATTATGCAGATGACTTATTGTAATTACATTACAGAAGTTCAGAAATAGACCAACTACAAGTGAAAATTTAGCATATAATGACAAGTGCATCTCAAATCACTGTAACAAAGACAAAATCTTTTAATAAATTGTAGAAAGACAACTAGTAACAATTTAGATACGATAAAATTAGATCAATAACTCATACCACAGACAGGAATAAATTCCATACATAGAAATAAACTACAAATGGATTAGGGATCTAAATGTAAAAAGTAAAACTTTACAACTACTAGAAGAAAATAAGGATAAATTTCTCTTTAATCTGCAGAGAATACTTTTAAAGATTTATTTTTATTGTTTTTTGACAGAGAGAGAGAGAGAGACAGAGAGAGAGAGAGACAGAGAGAAGGGGGAGGGCCCAGAGCAGTCTCCATAGTTGACAGCATTAGTTTTCCATATAGTTTCACTCCACAGGTGGGCGCGGGGCTGGGCAGGGCAGGAATTGGGTCAGGAGCCTCCTGCATAGGCCCCAGCAAGAACTGAACAGGGGGCACACCCCAGTTCAGCATATGGTTCCTCCTGGGCCACAGCCGGGATTCGAGCCTCGGGC